>QXTE01000436.1:196603-291370 GCA_003942145.1 Platysternon megacephalum
CCGGGTCTTCGGCGGCGCTCCGGCGGCGGGGGCCCTTCGGTCAGTCCGGGTCTTCGGCGGCGCTCCGGCGGCGGGGGCCCTTCGGTCAGTCCGGGTCTTCGGCGGCGCTCCGGCGGCGGGGGCCCTTCGGTCACTCCGGGTCTTCGGCGGCGCTCCGGCGGCGGGGGGCCCTTCGGTCACTCCGGGTCTTCGGCGGCGCTCCGGCGGCGGGGGGCCCTTCGGTCACTCCGGGTCTTCGGCGGCGGGTCCTTCAGTGCTGCCGAAGACGCGGAGCGAGTGAAGGACCCGCTGCCGCAGACTCGGCGCGCCGCCCGGTGAGTACAAGCGCCGCAGCGGGTGGCGCCTTTTTTTATGTCCACTCCCCCGCTTTGCCCCAGGCCCCCTGAATCCTCTGGGCGGCCCTGGGGCAGGGGCTCAGCAGGAGGCGCTGGGCTGCAGGGAGCAGGGCGGGGGCTCAGCAGGGGGCGCTGTGATCCAGGGAGGGAGAGGGGGCTCAGTAGGGGGCGCTGTGATCCAGGGAGGGAGAGGGGGCTCAGCAGGGGGCGCTGTGATCCAGGGAGGGAGAGGGGGCTCAGCAGGGGGTGCTGTGATCCAGGGAGGGAGAGGGGGCTCAGCAGGGGGTGCTGTGCTGCAGGGACTGGGGCAGGCTCTCCCCACACAGTCAGTGCCAATACCGCACTGCAGCACTAGGGGGTGCTTTGCTCCCACATCTGCACCCAAGTCCCTTTTCCCCAGGGATCCCTCTGTCCCAGCTCAGGGGATTCCAACCTTTTTTCATTTGAGGACCCCTAAAAAATTCTGATCTGGCCCCGTGGGGGGGGGGGGGGGGGGGGGGGGGGGGGGGGGGGNGGAGGGCTGGGAATGGAGCATGGGGTCTTTCCCCTCTAGGGGGCACCAGCCCCATCTTGCTGGGGGCGGGGGGGCTGACACGAGGCAGGGGGAAGCTTGGTTACCAAGAGGAGGAAGGGTGGCTGTGTCTGCTTCCTCCAGCAGGGGTGCTGCAGAAGCGGGGGGGATCTGAGATTAGCGGGGTGGGGGTGGGGAGCCAGGTCAGCAAAATGGTTCTCGTGGGGTTTCGTTTCCTGGAAATGGCCCCTCTGCCTGGCCGATGATTCAGCCTGTCAGTGGGGCCGAGCGGAGCGGGGGCAGGAAATGCTGCCTGGGCCTTGGTGATGACAGTGCCCGGCCTCACCAGCTCCTGGAAATGCCCCATCTGCCGTGACTCACCTCACGACACGGGCACCAAACGCAGCATGTCAGCAGAAGCATGGGGGCTGCGAGTCCGGAGTGAGGGGCACTGACAGAGCCATGTCGGGGGAGCCCAGGGCTGGGCTAGCAGGGGGCTGAGGGTCAGGAGGGTGGGGCACCGGCAGGGGGGCCCAGGGCTGGGCTAACAGGGGGCTGAGGGTCAGGAGGGTGGGGCACCAGCAAAACTGGGGGTGGGGAGCCCAGGGCTGGGCTGCAGCTCGAGAGCGGGACACCGGCCTGGCTGCGGGATGAGGCCGATGCTGCGGCACTGGAGCCCTGGCTCCCCCTTGTGGACATGCTTGAGAACCACAGCCAGCTCCAGCTGCCGCGTTAAATCCACCCACCCAGATGCGGACTCAGAGCCCAGCCAGGCCCATCGCTCTCCCTTCTGGCCCAGCAGAGCCCCTGCCCAGCACGGAGCCCCATCCCCGGGGCCTGGCTGTGGCCTGTGCTCCTCCCGACAGCCAGCTGGGCTGGCCCCTCCAACACCTTACTGCCACCAGCTCAACGCCCACCCTGTGCCTGTTTGTACCTGGCAGGCGCCAGCCCGCGGTTCTTGGCTGCCTTTTCCCCCTGAGCCCTCGTCGCCTGGTGCGTGACCCTTCCTGTTCCTTTGGAGGAGCGAGGTCAAGTTTGCTCGTGCTGCCGGGCACGGTTCTTCCAGCCCCGGATCCCTTCTGGGCCTGGCCCTGCGCCCGCCCCTGAGCTTTCGTTTTAATCTCCTTCTGCAGCACTCTGGGGCCGGAGTCTGATCCCCCGGGAATCCTGCTCCCGGGGTGGGGGGCCTCCGGGACAACCATTTCCCCTCCTCCCCCTGCCAAGTCTCTGCCATGTCCCAGCCCTAGAGCCATTTGCCCCCGGATGTGGGAGCCACCCTTGACCTTGGTGTCACTGACTCACAGGACTCGTGCTCTCTCTCGACTCCGTACAGTCCCTGGGAGGAACCCTCTTCAGTGCGACAGCCCTTCTCGGGGGTCTGCTCTCTCTCGGGGGTTAAGCCCCTCCGCCTCCTGGGACCGCACCCCTCTGAGCCCTCAGCACATCTCTCGCCGTGGGCCCCCTCAGGGAGTCCACTTGCTCTGGACCCCCGGGGCCTCCACTCCTAGAAGGAATAATGCCCCCTGTTCTCTAGCCTGCAGTGACTCTCAGCCAGCGTGAAACAGGAGGGTTTATTGAGCATCTGAACACAGCACAGGAAACTCTCAGGGCCCAGCAACCCTCAGCACAGCATATCTAGGTCTCTCCAGCCTCCAGGTGGGCTCTGCCTACTCTCTCCTCCCAGCCCCTGCTTTCTCCTCCTGCCCTCCTTCCAGCTGGGCATCTGATATCACCGTCCCCCAAGTCCCGCCTCTGTCCTTCGTCTTCTGTCCCAGGTAAACAGGCCACCTGGGCCTCCTCTCCTCTCAGCCTCTCCTCTCATGGGTCCTTTGTTTCCCCTCTGGCTGGAACCGGCTGGTCAGGTCACCGGGGTCCTCTCTCTGCAGCCTATTGTCCTCCCACTGGCCAGAACCGCTGTGACTCCCTAGCTGGGCCTCCCAGTCACCAGGTCGCTGGAGTATCCATTCTCCAGGCCGTTCGCTGGCCCTCTGTAACAACAAACTCCCTCTCCCACCACCTTGTTAAACAAGTAACACACAGGGAAACTGAGTCCCACGCCCTCTGCATGCAAACCATTGAAAACAACAAGAAAACCCCCTGCTTCATCACACTTGGCCAGCCCCCTCCAGAGGACTAGAGGCCATTCCCGGTGCTGCCCAGCAGTGCTGGCTGTGGCCGGTACATTTCCCTGTCCCAGGCTGCCTGAGCGCCACCATTCCCTGTGGGGCTGCAGGTGTGGGACTGCCCTGCAGTTCCTACTGCCAGCCCCTGGGTTTTGTCTTTCTCAGGCTCTGGCAGCGGGGGAAGGGTTTATCTGGACCATGACCACAGACTGTCAATAACTCTCGGCACAGCGGGCAAGGACAGGACGGAAGCGAATCTTGTGCCAATGTCTCAGAAGGGTAAACGGGACCCTGGGGTAATTCTAGGCCGGCCAGTCTGACACTGATCCCAGCAAAGTAATGGGATGGCCGACACAGGCCTGGGCTCTCCAGAGCTAAGGGGATGATGAAATGAATCTTGCCTAGCTGGCTGGATCCCTTCTTTGCTGGAGAGTCCGAGTTTGGCCGATAAAGACCAGAGTGCTGAAGGGTGGAAACTTTAACAGGTCTTTGCCTTCGTGCCACACGTCATTTTGATTGAGAAGCTAGAATGATGCACTGTTAACATGGTCCACAGTAAATGGATTAGAAACTAGCGGATGGGTGTCAAGATAAAACTGCAACCGGAGAATCGTCACTGAGCGGGTGTGTAGGGAGAGGTTCTGGGCCCTGCTGTGTCCTGCCTTTAGCAGTGACCTAGACAGTTTGCAGCTGACACAAATTTGGGGGAGGGGGAAATATTGACAAGGGCAGGGCACTGACACAGAGCAATCCTGGCACAAGCGAACGATCCATGTTTTAAGATGGCTAAAGGTCAATGTATCCGTCTGGGACATGGGCCGGAGTTATGGGATCGGAGACGCTCTCCTGGGGAGACACGACTCTGGAAGAGATGTGGGTTGTGGTGGAGAATCAGCTGCACACGAGTTCCCAGTGCGACGCTGCAGCTCAAAGAGCTCTCGATTTGGCCCTGGTGCTACCACGACTGGGATCCTGAGTCCTGTTCTGGGGCTCGCCATCCAAGAAGGATGTGGATAAATCAGAGCCAGGTCAGAGAAGAGCCACAAGAATGAGTCAAGACTTAGAAAACCTGCCTGAGAGGGACAGACCAAGGAGCTCACCCTAGCGCAGTGGTTCCCAAACTTTAACAACCTGTGAACCCCTTTTACTAAAATGTCAAGTCTCGCGAACCCCCTCCTAACAATGAATATTTCCAGGGATTTTCTCCTTTACCTGAGTATAAATTATAAAAGCAGTGATCTTGGAAATATAACATTTGTTTTTATGACATGCTTATTACACACTATTTATTATTAATTATTATTTATCATTACAGTATTTTTATTACATTATGAAAATGGCAACACTCTTCCAAGATCTCACTTTTGTAGCTTGTATCACTTTGAATTAGCCTGTTAGAAGACAAGACTCCTATGTTTCAGCAAGGAGTATCAGATGGGAAACAGCAGGAAGGTATTTAAGAAGCCAACCCAAAGAGTTCCTCCTACACAAGCATTCAGGTCTTGAGCAGTCCAGGCAAACAACACATGTAACAACAAAGCTTAAACTTGTTCTTCATAATAATTTTAAAATCAACACTAGCTGCCTATTTCATTTTAAAAACAGCAAAAAAATATCCACCTCCCTTTCCATTTCTTATAAGGAGTCTTGAAGTTTAAACCTCCTCAGTGTGATCGATATGCTTGCTTTGATCTGCTTAGCTCTTGGAAGTCCAGGGGCTCCAGGCTGCTGGCCCCATGCTGCCTGGGGTCCCTAGCGACAGCTCTTGTCCGCCATTAGGGAATTTTTCCCTGAGAACCCCCTGTAACATTTCCCAGTTTGGGAACCACTGCCCTAGCGTAACACAGAGACGGTTCAGGGGTGGTCTGATCCCCATCTACCAGCACCAGGGGAACAGATCTTTAATAACAGGCTCTTCCAGCCAGCAGGGGATGGTCGAACACCATCTGATGTTGTTGGAAATTGAAGCTAGACAGATTCAGACAGGAAATAAGGTGCATTTTTTCCCAGTGAGGTTTATTAGCCAGTGGGACAATTGCCCAAGGCTTGTGAGGGATTCTCCATCACTGGCCATTTTTAACCCGAGCCGGGCTGGGTTTTTCTCTGCTCTCGTCCAGTTACTGTGGGGCAGGTCCCTGGCCTGTCAGATGAGATGATCACAAGGAATCTGTGAATCTTTCCCTCCGGCGGCTTCCGCCTTCCCAAGCAACTGACGCTGTCCTCACGGAACAAGCTGGGCCAGATTAATCTTTTGTGGGCTCCTGCGCCTGGACCATAGCTCCGCCCCCCGCTCCCTTGTGCTCCACACCAAGGTCCCGCCCAGCCTCTTCCCCCCAGGCAACGCCCATGCTCCGCCCCGAGGCCCCGCCCCAGCTTGGCTTCTCTCCTCCCCCCCCCCCCCCAGGCCCTGCCCGCACTCTGCTCTGAGGCCCCACCCACCGTTTGCACGGGGTGTAGGGGGCAGAGAGAAGCAAGCAGGGGGGAGGGATGGGGAGGAGTGGGTGGGGGCTTGGGGTAGAGCACAGGCGGAGCAGGCGGCAGGGCCACAGTCCTGGCACCGGGACCCTTTCTGTGTCTTGGCCGACACAATGGCACCACTGTAAACCCGGTGCTGAGGACAGGACCATCCCTGTGCCATGGGGAGGTGCCGAATGTCTCTGCTTAGGGAGCATTTCTGGACAAAACCATGCAGCATCTCCAGGCCATCGGTGTCACAGAACCGGACTGTCTAGTAGGGCAGACACTGGTGTCTTTTACTGGGATCTCTGAACTCGTCACACGTGCTCCATCAGTTGCAGACGCGCTTGCTTTCTGTAACCAATGGATTTTGCCTTTGTCAGCATGTTGGGCACAGCGATTTCTGTACCACGCAACAGGTACTGTCTGTTCTGAATGAAAGACGGACTCCGTTCTGTCAATGGTCTCTCTGCATTTGACATCATGCAGTTTCTTTCTACTGGCTGTTGCCTCCTTATTCTATGCAATCCTACTTCCCCTGCTAAACACACTCTTCTTTACTCAAGAAGTAAAATAATGGCAAATAATGCAGTGACTGCAGGAAACTGGCACAGCTCTTTTGAGATTTACAACTGGTTCCATGGTTTACCTACAACTGGACCCAATCCGAGTGGCATAACCCACCACCTCATCTAACTCCATCCCCATCACATCTATGTTAATGCTTGTCTAACTACAAAGCTTCATGTACAATAAAACAAATGCTAAGCATGCGAGAAAATGATTTCACATATTACAGGAAAAAGAACTTCTTTCTGTGTCATGATTAATGTAGTTCGAATGTTCCGAAAGGCAGATGACTAAACACTGTGAGAACTTGCAATCAGGGTGCAATAGGTGTTAAGACCATGGTGCGTGTCTTCTCATTTCTGGTCTGAATAGACTGAGCAGGAGTTATGCCAAACACTTTGATTTTGCTGACAAGTTCCCGCACACATGGTTGACAAATCAGCCATTGCTGGTGAATTTTGGTGACCATATGTATATGCATGGGACTAAACACCAAACATTTGTCTTGGTAACAACCGGGTTTGAAACCAGGAGGGTCAAATGATGTTGGAAAAAGTTACCACCAAACTTTTAACAAAAACTACTTCTGGAGCCCTGGGACCCGTATTCCCACCCTATACACTATTGTAATAATCAGACCCCTTAGAGAGGTCAATTCTGAGGTTTCTGTCTAGTCTATTCATGGTTAAAGTTGTTCAGGATGAAGTTTGGCTCTCCAGCAAGGGTTGAGCCGAACTGATAAGCCGAAGAGGCTGACATGCGCTTGGGGCTCTCTTGCAAACCAGCGGGGCTGCTGTGTTCGCAATGGGGTGGCTCAAGGTGACACACTTTGGCCATTGAACTTGAACAGCACTTGCATAGCATGAGTTTGAACCCAGCCCTGTGCAGTGTCCAGAGAATGTGTCTTGGGTGTGTCCCTTGCATTCCGTAGGAGCGCCTTCAGGAAGATTTGCCCTTCGACCCGAGTTTCTGAAGTAAAAGGCAATATTTCAACGGCTCCAAAATCCACCTCGGAACCTGATTCTGCTTCACAAACACTGACTAAGAAAGCACCCTGGAGCCAACAGAAAGAAGATGAAAGACTCGGGAAGCAGTCTGGTCACAGTTCTGGTTGCCCTGTCTCAACAAAGCTATAGTAGAATTGGAAAAGGTGCAAAGAAGGGCAATGAAAATTATGAGGGGGATGAAACAGCTTCCATAGGAGGTGACATTAAAAAGATTGGGACTGTTCAGCTTAGAAAAGAGACAACTCAGGGGGGATATGATAGAGGTCTACAAAGGATGACTGGTGTGGAGAAAGTGAATATGGAAGTGTTATTTATCCCTTCACAGATTACAAGAACTAGGGGTCCCCTGATGAAATTAACAGGCAGCAGATTTAAAACAAACAAAAGGAAGTAGTTCACACAATGTACAGTCAACTTGTGGAACTCACCACCAGGGGATGTTGTATGTATGTGAAACAGCGATTAGGTGAAGAGGGTAAAGGACGAAGTGCATTTAACAGGTTGTATATAAGCAATTGACTTGTTGGCCTAGTGGTTAGTGTGGTTGATAAGACCTTTGATAACCCTTTCAGGAAGGAGCGCAAAGGCAGCCTTCTTCGTGTGCTAAAGATCCTGTTACTGTGTTTTTGGGATGTCCCTGACTTGAGGACAGGGCACTGAAAGCACAAGCAGGGCAGGTCCTCAAGGAATCAATTCTGAAGCATTTAGAGGAGAGGAAAGTGATCAGGAACAGTCAGCATGGATTCACCAAGGGCAAGTCATGCCTGACTAACCTAATTGCCTTCTATGAGGAGATAACTGGGTCTGTGGATGAGGGGAAAGCAGTGGATGTTCTGCTGTTAAGTTATTCCTTAACTTTAGCAATGCTTTTGATACGGTCTCCCCAGCGCCGGCTCCAGGGTTTTTGCTGCCCCAGGCAGCAAAAAAAAAAAAAAAAAAGCCGCGATTGCGATCTGCGGCGGCAATTCGGCGGGAGGGCCTTCGCTCCGAGCGGGAGTGAGGGCCCCTCCGCCGAATTGCCGCCGAATAGCTAGACGTGCCGCCCCTCTCCCGAGTGGCCGCCCCAAGCACCTGCTTGTTCAGCTGGTGCCTGGAGCCGGCCCTGGGTCTCCCACAGTATTCTTGCCGGCAAGTTAAAGAAGTGTGGGCTGGATGAATGGACTATAAGGTGGATAGAAAGCTGGCTAGATCGTCGGGCTCAACGGGGAGTGATCAACGGCTCCATGTCTAGTTGGCAGCCGGTTTCAAGCGGAGTGCCCCAAGGGTCGGTCCTGGAGCCGGCTTTGTTCAATATCTTCATTAATGATCTGGAGGATGGCGTGGACTGCACTCTCAGCAAATTTGCAGATGACACTAAACTGGGAGGAGTGGTAGATACGCTGGAGGGTAGGGATAGGATACAGAGGGACCTAGACAAATTAGAGGATTGGGCCAAAAGAAACCTGATGAGGTTCAACAAGGACAAGTGCAGAGTCCTGCACTTAGGACGGAAGAATCCCATGCACTGCTACAGACTAGGGACCGAATGGCTAGGCAGCAGTTCTGCAGAAAAGGACCTAGGGGTTACGGTGGACGAGAAGCTGGATATGAGTCGACAGTGTGCCCTTGTTGCCAAGAAGGCTAACAGCATTTTCGGCTGTATAAGTGGGGGCATTGCCAGCAGATCGAGGGACATGATCGTTCGCCTCTATTCGACATTGGTGAGGCCTCACCTGGAGTACTGTGTCCAGTTTTGGGCCCCACACTACAAGAAGGATGTGGAAAAATTGGAAAGAGTCCAGCGGAGGGCAACAAAAATGATTAGGGGGCTGGAGCACATGACTTATGAGGAGAGGCTGAGGGAACTGGGATTGTTTAGTCTGCAGAAGAGAAGAATGAGGGGGGATTTGATAGCTGCTTTCAACTACTGAAAGGGGGTTCCAAAGAGGATGGATCTAGACTGTTCACAGTGGTACCAGATGACAGAACAGGGAGACTCAAGTTGCAGCGGGGGAGGTTTAGATTGGATATTAGGAAAAACTTTTTCACTAGGAGGGTGGTGAAGCACTGGAATGGGTTACCTAGGGAGGTGTTGGAATCTGCTTCCTTAGAGGGTTTTAAGGTCAGGCTTGACAAAGCCCTGGCTGTGATGATTGAGTTGGGATTAGGTCCTGCTTTGAACAGGGGGTTGGACTAGATGACCTCCTGAGGTCCCTTCCAACCCTGATATTCTATGATTCTATGATTCTATGATTCTAAACCAGGGAAGTGCCTGTCCAGTGATAAGACTAGTAGCTTTGTTGTTGCTAATAGGCAGAGAGATACGTTCCCTGCTCCAGCGTGGAATGGGGAATTTGGTCATGACTATTGCTCTGTGATGAATCGGAGGAGCGGATGGGGATAAACGCAGGGCATCGCTCTGGGTAGGGAAAGAAAGGCTCCAGGCTTGGCGTAACACAGCCTTTGGTTTGCAAAGGTGTCGCCGCCCCGCGGGCCGGGCCCTGCAACTAGGCCTGCCAACAGCCACTTCTTACAAGGGACATCCTTGTTTCTTTGTCGCTGTACAACAAGCTGCTGAGTGCAGGCCGGAATCTCCCGGGCGAATGTGTTAATTAATAACAATGCTAATATCGGGAGGGGGTGGGGCAGGGTGCGAAGAAAACAATCCCCTATTTTTAAATGCAATGTTGGCAGCCCCACCCCGATGGACAAGGCAGCTGGGACCTGGCCTGAAATTGACCAGGGCCTGGGATCTAAACTTGGAATTAGCGGCAGATTTTGTTTCCTGCTAGATGGACCCTCCCAAGCCGGGGATAGAACTCAGGAGTCCGGGCTCCCAGGCCCGCCCTGCTCTAACCACTAGACCCCCCCCTCAGAAAAAAAGCCGGGAAAGGAACCCAGGAGCCGGAGCTCCCAGCTGAGGTCCAGCGGACCTCTAACCCCTGCCAGCCCTGACCCCCGCCCCAGGGCATGCTGGGAGTTGTAGTCCCCACCCCAGTAGGCGAAAACCAGTCCTGCCCGGGATCCCCGCCTGGCACCATCCCGAGCCTTGCGCTGCTGGGGACCGAAGAGCCCAGGGGGACAACGGGGAGCGAGCCCCGCCCAGTCCCGCGAGAGAACGGGACTACAGCTCCCAACATGCACCGCGGCAGGATGGCCGCCCGCCCTATTGTATTCTGAAGGAGGAATACGTCCCCCAACATGCACCGCGGGCCGGAGCCGATCCCGGAATTACAACTCCCGGCACGCAGCGAAGCCGGCGCATGCGCTGAGCGGGGCTCAGGAAGTCGGGTAAGTGTCTCGGTGGGGGCAGCCAGGTCCCCCCGTCCCCAGTGCGGGGGGCGCTTTGGGCTCCCCTGGGGGGCGCTTTGGGCTCCCCTGGGGGGCGCTTTGGGCTCCCCTGGGGGGGGGGGGGGCTTCACAGGGGGGCGCTCTAGGCTCCTCAGTGGGGCGAGGGGTGTGTGGGCCCCTAGGCTGACCCCATTGCTCCTCCCCGCAGCTGCCCGTGGGGCCGGGGCCGGCATGAACCTGGAGCGGGTCCCCAACGAGGAGAAGCTCAACCTGTGCCGGAAATACTACCTGGGTGAGTCCGGGGGCCCCGGCACGGGGCGGTGCGCAAGGCCCACGGCGCCAGGCTGCAGGGGGAGGAGATGGGGGCGGAGAAGAGGGGGCACCGGGCAGGCAGGGTGGGGAGGAGAGGTGGTGTGGTAGGTGCCCGGGGGTAGAGATTTGGGGAGGAAGAGAGGGCACGGAGCAGGGAGGGTGGGGAGGACAGGGCGTGGTAGGTGCCCAGGTGCTGGGAAGGGGGGAGAGAGAGGGCACTGGGCAGGGAGCATGGTGGGTGCCCAAGTACTGGGATGTGGGGTAGAGGAGGGGGTACCGGGCGAGGAGGAGAGGGGGCATGGTAGGCGCCCAGGTGCTCGGATGGGGGGGGAGGGGGCATAGTGGGTGCCCAGGTGCTGGGATGGGGAGAGAGGAGAGGGTGTCACGGAGTCACCAGGGCGATGCTCTGGAGCTAGTCAGCTTCCCTACGAAGTCAGGACTCTGGGGGAGCCTCCTCTCTCTGATCATACTGTCTCCAGGGCAAGAAGCTCACACAGCTTTGACCTTCCTGGGTCTGACCTCGGAGCATTCAGCCTCCCCTTCTCACACCATGCGCTTCCCACACCGAGTCCGCCTGGGCGGGGCTCCTGGGGAAGCCAGCAGGCCCTGCACCACAACTCCGCAGTCAGACGTGACTCTGAGGCAGCTGGTAAAACAGAAGGTTTATTAGTAGGAACACAGCGTAGGGCAGAACTTAGCACAGAAATCAGTGACTTTCAACCAAGTCCATCTTGTGGGGAGGGGAGCCCATAGCCATGGTTCTGATCCTCCCCCTGTTCCCGTAGCCAGCCGAGACTGACTCCCTTCCAGCTGCCTGGCCCCTGCCCTCCTGTTGCTCCTCTGGCCTTTATCTCGCTTCCGGGCCAAGAGTCACCTGGTCGCATCCCCCTCCTGGGTCTCAGGTTACGAAGCAGGCGGCCATAGCATTCCTGCAGGCAGCTGGATCAGCCCCCGCAAAAGTCACACACCCTTATTCCGACCACCTAGACACTGGTGCAATACACAGGGAAACTGAGGTGCACACAGCATTCATGCAAAACAGTAAGACTCACATAGGCTCACATACAACATAACAAGGGAAAATCCCTCCTTCGAGACTGAACTGAGCGGGGTCACTTTAGCCAGTGACCTGGGGAAGTTCAGGCCTCCCTCTCCAGGACAAACATCAGCTATAATATTTGCACTCCCCTTAATGTGGACCACCTCCATCTCATAATCCTGGAAGGACAGACTCCACCTGAGGAGCTTGGCATTGGCCCTTTCATCTGGTGCATGCATGGCAGGGCAAGTGGTCCGGGTACACAGTGAAGCGCTACCCAAATAGATCCAGCTGCAGCCTTTTAAGAGCCCACTCCATGGCCAGGCATTCCTTCTCTATGGCTGCATAGCCCTGCTCAGGTTCATGATGTGGTGTTTCTCCCCCTTTGCATTGGCCTGCCTCGGCACCCAGCCCTGTGTGCAGGGGGGTGGGAAGTATCTCTCTGCCCCACTCAGCTCCAGGGCACTGGTTACAGACAGGCAGGTATTCTGAACCTAGCAGCTCCTCCTCCCTGCCAGCCATGTCATTTGCAATTTCACTGACTGCTTCAGTCTCAGCCGATTGAATTTGAATCCAGGGAACCAAATCCTCGGCAGTTACAGGAGCAGGGCCTGGATCCTATCCCAAAGAGAGACAGTCATCCCCCAACAGGAGGTCACTGCCAATATCTTGGAGAAACCCCACTACCAGCCAGCCCAACCCCTCCTGTGTCTGCACAGGGATCCGGGCCATAGGCAGGGCGAGTGGCTTCATCCCTGGGACCTTCATCCAGGTCACACAGACCCTCAGCATCTGGTGACAACAGTTCTCTCAGTCCCAGGGTCTCGCCACCCCAGGAATGTCTCCCCATTCACCACCACCTTCCGCTCCCACGGGGGATTCGAGGGGCCTGAGCCCAGGAGAGTCCATGCAGACATATATGCTGGGCCCAGGAGTGAGAGCCAGTCTGCCACACTGGCTAAACAGCTCTATGGCCTTGGGACCCGGGAAGGGGACTAGACACCAGAGCCTTTCTGCAGGGCCAGCCTGGTTCCAATTGCCAACCTCCCAAAGGCCGGGAGACAGGCATCTATATCTCCCCCCTCCTTAACCTGGGGCAGCAATTTAGTGTTGAGGTTCCCTGCAGAATTGGCACCTCGGGGTCCATCCCCACTCACCCCTGGATGGGTCCCTCTGCCTCTCAGCTCAGCCATCGCCAGTTCCTGCTGCCTCTGTCTCTCCTGCTGTTCTGCTTCATGACTTCCTTGTCTCTCATGGTCCTCCGAGTCCTTCAATCTCAGCTCCAATTCCATCCATCTCAGATCCCGGTGGAGACCCCCTGGTGGTCAGGGACATGGATCTCCGGAACGCCCGTCTGCTTCCAGCCTCTCGTGGCCCCAGCTGGGTCAGGAACTGGCTCCTTAGAGCGATCCTCCTCTTCAAACTGAGCAATCAGCTGCGCCTTAGTGAGCTTTCCAATATGCAGCCCTCTCTCTCTGCACAGCTCTACAATCTCCTTCTTAAGGAGATGGTTATAGGCCATCTCCGAGATGTTCCCAGGTGGTCACGGACTCACAGGCCTGTGTTCTCTCAGCTCCCCATGGTCCCTGGGAGGAACCCCTTCAGTGTGACAGCCCTTTTCGGGGGTCCACTCTCTCAGGGGTTAAGCCATAGGCTCCTCCGCGTCCTGGAACCGCACCTCTCTGAGCCTCCAGCACGCCCATCTCTCGCTAATCCCCCTTCGTTTTACTGCTCCCCGGTCACTTAATACAGGATGCTCTGTCCAGGTAGGGTGACCAGACGTCCCGATTTTATCGGGACTGTCCCGATATTTACTTGTTTGTCCCGCGATGCAACCGATGTTCGGTCGGGACACGAATTGTCCCGATATTTTGCACTCCGGTGCACAGGCGGAGGGGGCTCGCACCCCCCCCTTCCCCCAACTCAGCCCCTGCCCCGACCCAACTCCGCCCCCTCCCTGCCCCATTGGATCCCTCCCCAAATCCCCACCCTGGCCCCGCCTCTTCCCCAAGCACGCTGCATTCCTCCCCCTCCCCGGCTTGCGCGAATCAGCTGTGTGGCGGCGCGGCGCGAATCAGCTGTGTGGCGGCACGGCGCAAGTGCTGGGAGGGAGGGGGGAGAAGCAGGATGGGGCAGCCCGCTCAAGGGAGGCGGAGGTGAGCTGGGGCGGGGAGCTGCTGGTGGGTGCTCAGCCCCCACCAATTTTTCCTATGCTCCAGTGGCTCCTTTTTTTTTTTTTTTTTTTTTGTGATCCGCCGGCGCCCCCCCCGTCCCGATATTTCATGTCTCTCATCTGGTCACCCTATGTCCACGAGGTGCAGTTTATCTCACCCCTGCCACCAGTTGTCACGGAGTCACCGGGCGATGCTCTGGAACTAGTCCCTACAAAGCCAGTCAGGACTCTGGGGGAGCCTCCTCTCTCTGAGCAGACTGTCCCCAGGGCAAGAAGCTTCGACCTTCCTGGGCCTGACCTCGGAGCATTCAGCATCCCCTTCCACACCGTGCGCTTCCCACAGTGAGTCCGCCCAGGTGGGGCTCCTGGGGAAGCCAGAGGGCCCTGCACCCCAACTCTGCAGTCAGACGTGACTCTCAGCCAGCCGGTGAAAGAGAAGGTTTATTAGTCGACAGGAACACAGCGTAGGGCAGAAGTTGTTAGCACAGAAATCAGTGACTTTCAGCCAAGTCCATCTTGTGGGGAGGGGACCCCAGAGCCATGTCTCTGGTCCTCCCCCTGTTCCTGTAGCCAGCCGAGGCTGACTCCCTTCCAGACTGACTCCTCTGCTTCCAGCTGCCTGGCCTGCTCCTCCTCCGGCCTTTGTCTTGCTTCTGGGGCCAAGAGTCACCTGGTCTCATCCCCCTCCTAGGTCTCAGGTTACGAAGGGGCGGCTACAGCATCTGTGCAGGCAGCTGGAGCAGCCTCTGCAAAAGTCACAAGCCTCAGTTTCCCTGTGTATTGCACCACACAGTATTCATGCAAAACAGTAAGACTCACATAGGCTCACATACAACATAACAAGGGAAAATCCCCACTTTGTTACTGTGGGCACCGGGCAGGCAGGGTGGGGAGGAGAGGGGGAGCGCGGTTGCCCGGGTGCTGGGATGGGGGGAGAGGAGGGGGCACCGGGCAGGGAGGGTGGGGAGGAGAGGGGGGGCGCGGTTGCCTGGGTGCTGGGATGGGGGGAGAGGAGGTGGCACCGGGCAGGGAGGGTGGGGAGGAGAGGGGGGGCGCGGTTGCCTGGGTGCTGGGATGGGGGGAGAGGAGGTGGCACCGGGCAGGGAGGGTGGGGAGGAGAGGGGGGGCGCGGTTGCCTGGGTGCTGGGATGGGGGGAGAGGAGGGGGCACCGGGCAGGCAGGGTGGGGAGGAGAGGGGGCGTGCAGTTGCCCGGGTGCTGGGATGGGGGGAGAGGAGGGGGCACCGGGCAGGGAGGGTGGAGAGGGGGCGTGGCAGGTGCCCGGGTGCTGGACTGGGGTTTGTAGGGTCGGGGAGCAGTGGGTATAGATGGCAGCCACCCAGCGGGCCATGGTTTTCTGCCAGCCTCGGGGCTGCCTGTCATGTGACCCCTGTGCTGGTGCCTGGAGTGCTGTGAGCTCCTGGTGGCAGTGCCCTGGCTGGCAGCCTGCCACAGCCGGATGGGGTGGGGGTCTGACCCCTCTCTGCTGCCCTCTCCCCAGGTGGCTTTGCCCTTCTGCCCTTCCTCTGGCTGGTCAACGTGCTGTGGTTCTGCCGCGAGGCCTTCCTGGCGCCCGCCTACACCGAGCAGCCGCAGATCAAGAGTTGTGAGTGTGGCAGAGCCTGCTGAGAGGGGCGGGGGGGCTGGGCACAGTGCTGTAGTGGGCTGGGGTGGGTATGGCTCTGTGCTGGGAGCAGTGCCAAGGGCATTGGGGGCAGGGAAGGGGTAATCGGGGCTGAGCTTGGGGGCAGGGACCAGGGTATGGCAGGTGGTTCCTGGGTGGGGGGGGGGGCAGAAGGCGGTATTGGGTGTAGACCATGGGGACGAGGGGTGCATTGGGGTTGCAGCTAGTGGGCAGCGCCTAAGGCATGGAAGACTGGGAGAGGGTATTGGGAGCTGAGCTAGGGGTCAGGAGGGAGGGGCCCCTGGGGCAGGGCCCGGGGGGGGCCATTGGGGCAGAACCCAGGGGGCAGCAGGGAGGGGCCATCGGGGCAGGGCCTACGTGTGATGGGCACCACACTCAGCCCCCCGTCTCTTTCAGACGTGCAGCGTTCGGCCGTGGGGCTGCTGTTCTGGGTGGTCGTGCTGACCACATGGGTCACCATCTTCCAGACGCACCGGGCCCGGTGGGGCGAGCTGGGCGACTACCTGTCCTTCACCATTCCACTGGGCATCCCCTGATGGCGCCCCACTCAGAGGGCATCCAGGGGGCGCCCTCCAGCTGGGACCAGCGGGAGTCACGTTCCTGCCCCTCCTGCCAGAGCTGCCGTTCCTGGCCAGGGATGCCGGTCCTCCACATGCCCGGTTCTGCCCCATGATCCCAGCTGGGCTGCACCCCCCGCTCCAGGAGAATCAATAAAGCTGAGGCCCGTTTCACCCTGTCCCACTGGCTCTGTGGCTGTGTGGAGGAGCACCGGTTGGGGGGTGAGTTCCTGGGGGACAGGTGTGTAGGGCCCAGAGAGGCAGCAGAGACAGGCAAGGACACTTCAGTGATTCAAGCCACCTGAAGGGGAGGAGGGCAGCGTGTGAGGAAAGGGGGCGTCCCCACCACAATAGTCTTGGCTCCTGCCTTTGCTGGGGGGACATGCACATTCCCTGCGGGGGGGTAGACACCAGAGAGGCGGCATGTAACTTCGCCTGGGTGAGAACCAGAGCCATGGCTGCACAGCTATGTGGTGGAATGGGACAGGGAGTGCTGGGACACAGCCACCTCTGGGGAAGGGTAGCTGTGGAACAACCACACATAACGCCACACGGGGACGGCTCCCTCAGTACTGAGATGCAGCCACATCTGCAGGGTAGCTGGGGAACACCCACACATAACGCTGCATGGGGATGGCTCACCCAGCGCTGAGATGCAGCCACCACTGGGGTAGGGCAGCTGGGGAACAGCCACACATAACGCTGCATGGGGATGGCTCACCCAGCGCTGAGATGCAGCCACCTCTGCGGTGGAGCAGCCGCACAGTGACATTCCAAAGGCAGCTGGGCACACGCTGTACAATTATAACTGCAGGGGGCAGGAAGGAGCCCTTGGCTTGCTCATGATAATGAGGGATCCCTCCGCCATCATGAAGAGCAGGGCTGTAAGCTAGGAGAGGAGGCGGCAGATGCTCCTGTCATCTCCACGCCTGGCTTTAATAGGAGGAAAATGATTATTTATGGTACCATGGAGCAGGGCGAGAGAGCGAGGGTAGGATGTGGCCAGGAAACGGCGGGCGGGTGGGGGAAACAACTGATATGTTGGCACATTAATGCCATGCTAGAGCCTGGGCCCCAGAAGGGAGCTGGGAGAATTGGGGCAGGCCGTGAGGCTGGATATAGACTGGCAGGGGTTAGATTGTCAGCGGTAAACGTGGATTTCACTGCAGCCGGCGCCCGAGTGTCTCCATCCTTGACAATTGCCCGCTACAGCTCGGCAGCGTAATGAAAATGCAGCCGGAGAAGTAGCTCAAGTGGAGCTCAGGCGATGTACGGGTGTTTTGCCCGGGGTGTTGGAATGGGGTTAAAGCTTTAGCCTTTTGCATCTTGCTGGCGCTGTCATTAAACAATTGTCTGATCCTCCCATTGTGTGACATCCTCCCAATTTCCCACAACTGTGACTATTTAAAACAATAGAGATGGGTGGGGAGGCTTAAACCCCATAATTTTGTGCCACTGTGAAAATTTAAGTCGAAAAAAATCTCAAAAAATGCTTAAAACTAAACCCTCATCTGCCAAAATGATCAAAAATCAGAAGCGGATTCTGCCGGCCTGCTTAGGAGCAGCAGAACCCGGGGCCTAGGCCTGGGGCCGGAGCAGGGGTTGAAGGGTACGTGGTGCTCAGGAGCGATGGAAGGAAAGGTAAGAGTTGGGGGGTAGCGTTGTACCTGCACTTGGCAGGATTTTATTTTTGTTTTCTGATTCTGATGGATACGCTCAGTTTCTTTTAAGCTTTCTTTAATTTAGATTTTTGATTTACATTTTCCCAGTTGCATGAGCTTAGGGGTTTCACCATTCTCTTTATGTTCATCAATTTAAATTTCCAAATTGTACCTGTTTTCACTATTCAGGGGCTAGTCTGCCTGTAAATTGTGATTATCGTGGATGGAAATATTTTAGGTCGGTGTGTCTGCAGTGACATCCCCATTTACTGATGATAATCAAACCCTGCCAAGCCTAGTTTTACAGCAGTGATGTGGAGGCCGTCGAGGAATCAGAAGTGGCAGTGTGGATAAAATAGAGGCAGTGTGGGTCAGAGATCACATTGGGGAAGGATCGCAAGAGATAGTCTAGCAGGGTAGTGTCAGGGGTCTGCTATAGACACCTCCCCCACCACCACCACCCCCAGTCAGATATTTATGTGGATTGAGTTCTCTAATATTAGAAATACGTCTGTGGATGATGTCATTATGGGAGACTCCAGCCCACCACGCACAGCTTGGCGAATAAAGTGCAAAGTACTTCACTTAGGAAGGAGAAATCACAACTCCAAACCGGGCAGTAACTGGTGAGGGGGTCATACTGTGGAACAGGCTGTGGGGGGGGGAGCACATCACTAATGGAAGGGGGGCAGCTGTGGGATGCAGCTGTGAAGCAGGCCCAGCTCGTTCTGGGCTGTGTTAATGGGTGTGTTGGATGTGAGACACGGGAGGTTGCTGTCCCGCTCTCCTCAGCCCTGGTGAGGCCTTGGCAGGAGTCCTAGGTCCAGTTCTGGGTGTGGCATTTTGGGAAAGATGGGGACACATTGCAGTGAGTCCAGACAGCAGCAGCAAAACTGATCCAAGGGTTAGAAAACCTGACCTGGGAGGAAAAGTTAAACACCTGGGCATGTTTAGTCTTGAGAAAAGACAACTGAGCGGGGACCTGAGAACAGTCTGCAGCCACGGGCAGGGCTGCCAGAGAGAGGCCGGGGATAGTTGTTCTCCGTGCCCGGAGGCAGGACAAGCAGCAATGGGCTTAACCTGCAGCCAGGGAGAGTGAGGGGAGATATCAAGAACCACTTGCTAGCTCCCAGGGGAGTTCAGCTCTGGACTCGGTGTCCAAGGGAGGTCGTGGGATCCCCGCCACGAGGTTTCTAAGCCCAGGCTGGACAAAGCCCTGTCAGGGCTGCTCTAGGGTTACTTGGTCCCAGCTCAGCGCAGACCCTGCAAGCTGTTGTCTGATCCCCTCCAACCCCCACAATTTCCTGCCACGCTCAAAGCGTCACTGGATACACCTTGCAAAGACGACGCTGAGCGCTGTAATTGTGCACAGCCGGGACCATGTCCATCGCTGCAAATGCTGTAAAACGCAACGTCGCTCTTGACTCCAGTCGAGTCGGTCAAGCCCGGCTCTGCCCCAGCGAAGCAGCTGCTCTGGGGTAGGGAGCGCAGCACTGCCCCCTGCTGAGTCCCTCACCCCGCTCCCCAGAGCTCATAGCTCTAGAGGGGCAGGGGTCTCGTGCCAGCTGCTGTGTGAAAGAGGCCGAGTTGCCCTAGGGAAGCGTGGCAGGTTGGCAACCAGGGGTGTTGCCCTGACTCCGAGCAGGGCGGGGTGTCATGCCCCATGGCTCCAGCTGGAGTCTCATTTATTTAATCTCTTCATTAACGAGCTTGACCCAGCATGGGCGGGTGAAACCTGCTCATGCCGGGAGGGGGGAATTAGGCAATCGGGAGCAGGATCAGCCCTGGATGACCTTGCCCATGGGAGGGACAGACAGGGGATGTGACCGTGAAAAAGCAAGGGTGTGGCGTAGGGCCCCTGGTAGGATAGACGGGGGCTTGTCAGTCAGAGGGAACGGGCGCTGTGCCAACAGCCAGCACGCTGCCAGCGCGCATCAGGCGCAGCACTTCCAGCAACGGTAGAGACGGGTTAGTGCCGCCGGCCAAGGGGCAGCTCAGAGCCCAGCTGGAGGGGTCCAGCTCTGTGCTGTTCCCCCACATTCCGGACATGGGGGTTCACACTGGACCCAGTACAGTGAGGGCCTGAGCCCATCTCACGTGGCTTGTCCGACTGGGCACAAAGCAGGCTGAGAAAGGCTGTACTGGCCTAGAAATGCTGTAGGGAGCACCAGGGAGTTGCTGCCATTGCCGACACACAACTCCCCATACCGCTCCATGCAGCACAGCGCCCCCTGCTGAGCCCCCACCCCCTGCAGCCCATTGCCCCCTGTTGGGCCCCCACCGTGCTCCCTGCAGCACAGCACCCGCACTGAGCCCCCCCACTCCCTGCAGCCCAGCGTCCCCTACTGAGCCCCCCGCCTGCTCCCCACAGCATAGCAACTGCTACTGAGCCCCTACCCTGCTCCCTGCAGGAGAGCGCCCCCTGCTGACCCCTGTCCTACTCCCTGCAGCACGGCGCCCCCTGCTGAGCCCCCGCTCCCCACAGGAGAGCACCCCTTGCTGAGCCCCCGCCCCCTCCCTGCACTCCAGTGCCACCTGCTGAGCCCCCCCATGCATCTTTGGACGCCATTGCTCCGTCCTTGGGGCAGGGTCCCTTCACCACCCCTCCTCCTGGGACAGCTGCTGCTTCCCCTACAACCGGGGGCAGAGAGTTGTGGGGGGAGGGAGAGATTGTCATTATGGCCAGTCAGAATGGAGATTTCTTCCCACCTGACTCCCAGCCCCCCACCCCCACCCGACTCTAACCACTAGGCCCCACTCCCCTCCCAGACCTGAGGACAGAACCCAGGAATCCTGGCTCCCAGCCCCCCCACTTTCCACACAATACCCAGTGAAGTTTCCTAGTCTGTTTGTGTCCCTGGCTACCCCTGCCCCCACCACCCTGTTGGGAGTGGGGAGCTCAACCCTCAGTTTGGACTGTGTCGGAGCAGTATGACCCCTCCCACGCTCAGGACTGTACCCAAATCCCTGCCCCCTTCTATCCCTCCATCTCAGCCTCCTGCCCTGTCCCCACCTCTGCTGGATCCTTCCTCCTCACCATCCCCCCACCAGCCCAGCGCAATTGGGGGGAGGGGGTCCTCGATGTGGGCTGAGCTGGCACCCACTCCCTGCTCCACCCACCCCTTCCCCTCCTGCTCCAGGCTGCCCAAGGCTCCCTGCACTGCGGGCTGCGGACCCTGCCATGCAGGGGGAGGCAGCCCCCATGTGGGCAGAGGAACCCCTCCCGTCTGTGCCCAGCAAGCCAGGGCCTGGATGGCCCCCCAGGCCCAGACCCCGCCCAGACCAGGCCTCCTCCGTTGCACCCACTAGGCCACAGCACAGGAGAGGGCAGCCGTGTCAGGTGACTGGTGAGTGCCCCCTGGGGACAGGGCCCTGAAGTCCACCTGCCCCCCCCCCACCTCCATGTGGCTCAGGGTACCATCCCCCCACCCCCCCTCCCCAGGAACCTGGCCTGGGTCAGAGCCATGGCCCTGACCCCCAGCCTCTGGGGACCAAAAGGGTTACTGGAGGCAGCATTTTCCATGAGCCCTGGCACCTGAAAACTGCCTGTCACGGAGTCACCGGGCGATGCTCTGGAACTACTCCCTACAAAGCCAGTCAGGACTCTGGGGAAGTCTCCTCTCTCTGAGCTACACTGTCCCCAGGGCAAGAAGCTTCGACCTTCCTGGGTCTGACCTCGGAGCATTCAGCATCCCCTTCCACACCGTGCGCTTCCCGCAGTGAGTCCGCCCAGGTGGGACTCCTGGGGCAGCCAGCGGGCCCTGCACCCCAACTCCGCAGTCAGACGTGACTCTCAGCCAGCCGGTAAAACAGAAGGTTTATTAGTCGACAGGAACACAGCGTAGAACAGAGCTTGTTAGCACAGAAATCCATGACTTTCAGCCAAGTCCATCTTGCGGGGCGGGGAGCCCAGAGTCAGGGCTCTGGTCCTCCCCCTGTGCCCCAAGCCAGCCCAGACGAGACTGACTTCCAGCTGCCTGGCCCCTGCCCTGCCCATTGCTTCTCCTCCGGCCTTTGTCTTGCTTCTGGGGCCAAGAGACACCTGGTCGCATCCCCCTCCTGGGTCTCAGGTTACGAAGGGGCAGCTATAGCATTCTTGCAGGCAGCTGGTGCAGCCCCCGTAAAAGTCACACACCCTTATTCTCACCACCTAGACATTGGTGCAATACACAGGGAAACTGAGGCACACACAGCATTCATGCAGAACAGTAAGACTCACATACAACATAACAAGGGAAAATCCCCAGTTCGTCACCCTCCTAACTTCCCCTCCCCCGCTAGCTAGGCCCAGCCTTGCTTAGCGTCCCCACCCTGCCAGGCCTGCGCCCGGGCGCCCTGGCTGAGCCTCGGCCCACCGACCCGGCGGCACTGACGTCCCGGGGGGGCCTGTAGCGCCAGGGGCCAGAGGACACACAGACACACTCACAAGCATACGCCCAGGTGTGTGCCCCAAAAGACAGATGCACAAGCAGACACCCCCCACCCCTTAACAGTGCACACACAGACCTCTCCCCCCACAATGCACACGTGTCCATGGCGACAACCCTTAACAGTGCACACAGACCTCTCCCCCCACAATGCACACGTGTCCATGGCGACAACCCTTAACAGTGCACACACAGACCTCTCCCCCCACAATGCACACGTGTCCATGGCAACAACCCACCCACACATTCCCCCATGGCACCTTCCCCCCCATACACACATACAATACACACACACACCCAACAATATGCACACATCTCCACGCAAACACACCCACCCTCTGGCTGATGCACACACACGTGCCCCTGCACACATGCATGGATCCAGTGGCAGTCGTCAATTTCCACTCATCTATTTTGGGCGCTAATTATATCACTGCCCAGCTGGGAGCCCAGCCTTGGCTCAGCCTCAGCCCCCCAGCTTGGAACCAGCCAGCCGCAGGGGGGCTCAGGATACTCCCCCTTCACCGCCCCCAGCCCAGGCAAGACCCCCCCACTCCAGGGAGCGGGCCCCTGTCTGCAGCGAGCACATTCCGCAGCCACTATGCCCGGCAGCAGCCAGGCTGACATGGCCTGCGGCCAGCGCTGAGTCACGGGCCCCACTTTATCTGCTGACGTCCCCAAAGCCCCTTCCCGGGGCCTCGCCCAGCTCCCAGTCACAGGGCTGCACAGGCCCAGGCTAAGGCCCCCCAGGCCCCGGTACTCCCTGTACTGGAGAGCTCAAGTACAGCCTGGCAACAGGACCCCCGCAGGGTCACTCAGCAGCGATAGAACCCAGGCATCCTGGCTCCCAACCCCCCCTGCTCTAACCACTAGCCCCTGCCCCCTGAGCCAGGGATAGAACCCAGGAGTCCTGGTTTGCAGCCTCCCCCACTCTAACCATTAGACCCCACTCCCCTCCCAGAGCTGGGGCTAGCACCCAGAGGGGCCTAGTCTAGAGACCGAGCCCTGGCCCCAGGGGGACGCAGTGGGTGGGGTGTCTCTGGGGCGGGAGGCACCAGGACCGAGCCTGCTCCCCAGGCCCGGCTGCTCAGACAAGTCCCGGGCGTCAGGCCGGCACTAATTACAGGGCCCCACCAGCTCCTGCATTCAGAACAGGTGAGACAATCTGCCCAGCCCTGGCACATCAAAGTGGGAAAGCAGTGTAACATCCTGCCGTGGGTCTCACTGCTCCTCGGGCCAGAGTCCTCTGCCCTACACAGCCCGCACAGCTGAGTCCCAGCTGCTCTGCCTACAGTGGGTGGTGTCTCAGCGCCGGGTGAGCCGTCCCCATGCGGTATTATGTGCGGCTGTTCCCCAACTGCCCCAGCCCAGAGGTGGCTCCATCTCAGCACCCATTGAGCTGCCTCTGTGCAGTGTTGCTATGTAGCTGTTCCCTAGCTGCCCTGGCCCAGAGGTGGCTGCATCGCCTGGTGAGCCATCCCCATGTGGCATTATGTACAGCTGTTCCCCTCCTACAGGCGTCTGCATCTGAGCACCAGGCCCTTGCTCCGAGGGTGTTAAACCCCATGAGACAGACATTGCAACACTGATTTTGTAAGTGAAACTTCCCAGCCCCCAGGTCAATTTTTATGGTCCAGGTTTGAGCTGAGTTAGTTCAGCTGTTTAGCATTAGGGAGATAAAATACCCTTTCCTTGCCAGAATGTAATGCTAGAAAGGGGGAGCCAGGACGCCTGGGTTCTCTCTCTGGGTCTGGGAGGGGAGGGGGGGCTGGTGGGTTAGAGCAGCGGGGGCTGGGAGCCAGGACGCCTGGGTTCTCTCTCTGGCGCTGGGAGGGGTGTGGGGTCTGGTGGGTTAGAGCAGCGGGGGCTGGGAGCCAGGACACCTGGGTTCTCTCTCTGGCTCTGGGAGGGGTGTGGGGTCTGGTGGGTTAGAGCAGCGGGGGCTGGGAGCCAGGACGCCTGGGTTCTCTCCCCAGCTCTCATCTCCCATGCCCAGCCTGCACTTTTTCCCTGCTTGTAGGATCAGCCTATCACTGAAGGGCCTTTGTGTGTCGGCCACTGACGCCCCCTGTGCCCACAACCAGGGGGCGAGGCAGCAGGATGGAGCTTTTTGGTGGTTATTGCGCTGCTATGGGGGGCTGGCTGCAGTGGCCCAGGGGGAGACAAAACCACCCAGGCCTGTGGGGATCCGGAGGCTGGGCTGGGGGGTAGCTGCGGCTGGTGTTTTCAATTCTGCGGCGACTCCTTGCATGTGGCTGGGCTGTGTGTGTATCTAGCTGTCTGCGTTTGCAGCTGTTTCAGGGCTCAGGCTGTGGCTGTTCTGTGTCTCACTGTGTTTGTGGCTGTGTGTGTCTGGATGTGTCTGCGTCTGTTGTGGGGCGTGGGCTGTGGCTGTTCTGTGTCTCATGTTTGTGGCTGTGCATGTGTTTGTGGCTGTGCATTTCTGGGTGGAGGTGTCTGGCTGCGTCTGTGGGTTTTGGCAGTTCTGTCTCGTGTTTGCGGCTGTGCGTGTCTGACTCTGTGTGTGTCTGGCTGTGGGTATGGTTGTGTGTCTGTGTTTGCAGCTATGCATGTGTTTGTGGCTGTATTTGCGGCTGTTGTGGGGCTCAGGCTGCAGCTGGGTCGGTGTTTGGGGTGCTCTAGCCGTGTCTGGGGCTGCGAGCCAGGTGGCACGCGTGTCCAGCTGTGGCTTTGTAGCTGGGTTCGTATCTTCGGCAGGCGCCGTGCCGGGGGCATCGGGCAGTGTGCGGGATTCGTCGCGGTGTGCCCCTGCTCACACCCACAACACTCGTTACACAGAGACCACCAGCTGGGCAGGGACCAGAGCCGGCGCCCCCTAGAGGGGAAAGGCCCCATTCCCTGCCTTGGGGCTGGATTGAGCTGGCATCCCCTAGAGGGGAAGGGTCCCGTGCCTCATTCCCCATCCCCCTGAGCCAGCCAGTCCCCCCAGCCCCCCATGTGCGGCACGCACTTTAGCCACAGTCCCTTGGCGGATGCCTGACACATGGGCTAATCCCTGATATAGTAACATGAGCACATTTGGCCTCAGGCTTTGGGCACAGAATCTTGCTGGGTGGTACCTGGGACAGAGAGCCTTAAAGAGACCCCTTGCTTTAACCCCCAGCCCCCACTGCCCTCTCAGAGCTGGCGAAAGGACCTAGGAGTCCTGGCTCCCAGCCCCCACCCCCAATGCTCTAAGCACTACACACAATGTTTTTGCTTATTCAAGCCAGTTAGGGACACTGCTGCTGTGAGCTTCCCTGCAGCAGTGTCCAGCCCAACAGGACCTGGGCACTGTGAGCTTCCCTGCAGCAGCATCTAGCCAGGCAGGACCCTGGTACCGCAATCTCCTAGACAATGCTCCTGTGCCCGGCCAGCCCAGCCTGGCTCTGTGTCTGGGGGGCAGGTCCCCGAATGGGATGGGGGAGGATGGGAAATAAATGTGCCCCTGGGACTGGGGCAGGGTGCAGGTGCCGGATACCCATCCCATCCCACTGTCTGTCCATTCCACCCCCGCCCATTCCCCAGCACACACCGCATGCAGCGCTCTCCCCGGGCAGTGGCCCACAAACGTGTGGGGTGGGTGCTCACAGGGCTGGGAGGAGGGGGAGAGGAGCCGGGTCCTGGTGGGGTGGGGGTCAGGGTGAGGGGCACAGTCTGTGTTGTGTCTGGCAGCCAGCCTCCCAGAGGGGCTCTCATGGGGGTGGGGGTGCACAGAGTAGGGCTCAGCCCCTCCAGCAGGGACAGACAGACACACACACACAGTGTGGGGGGGGGTCTGTCTGTCCCTGCTGGAGGGGCTGAGCCCTGGGGGTGTCTGTCTGTCCATCCCCCAGCTGAAGGGGCAGAGCTGTCTGTCTGCGCTCACAGCTTCCCAGCCCCCTGGCCAGGAGGGACTGCCTCCACCCCACCCCGGGACCTTCCCCCCTCTGTGGGATCCAGGCCTGCGACCTGCCCCAGACTCGGCCTGTCTCTGGTGACAGGCGACTGGGGGGGGGGGGGGGGGGGGGGGCACCCTGTCCGTCTGAGCACAGGTCGGTCTGTCTGTGCCGGTCCCGCCTGGCCCCGTAGGCCTGGCAGACAGCCTAGCCCTCCCCTTGGCCTGGTGCCCGGCCATCCCTCCTCGCCCAGGCTTCTAGCGCCTTCCACGCCCGTGGGATATAAGGCCCTGACGCAGGCGGGTGCAGACAGACGCCCCGACCCAGCTGCCATGGACGTCGCCATCCACCACCCCTGGCTGCGCCGGCCCCTGGGCCCCGGCTTCGGCCCCTTCCTCGCCAACCGCCTCTTCGACCAGCGCTTCGGCGAGGGGCTGCTGGAGAGCGACCTGGCGGCCCTCTGCCCTGCCGCCGGCCTCGGCCCCCTCTCTGCCCGCCCCCCTGGCGTGGTTCTGCCCGACACCGGCCTCTCCGAGGTGGGTCAGGGGCGGGGCAGGCACCCCTCATTGCCCCCTATCCTTGCTCCCCCTCCCTGCTCCCCTTGCTGCCCCCACTCCCTGCACCCCCCACTGCCCCAAATCACTGCATCCCCTCACTGCACCCTAAAACCTGCACCTCCACTGCCCCAATCCCTGCATCCCTCGCTGCACCCCAAATCCTTGCACCCCCACTGCCCCAAAGCCCTGCACCCCCACCCCAAAGCTCTGCACTCCTTTGCTGCACCCCAAAAACCTGCATCACCCTCACTGCCCCCAAATTCCTGCACCCCCTCACTGCCCACTGAATCCCCACACTCCCTCGCTGCACCAATCCCTTCCCCCAATCCTTGGCCCACCCTCACTGCACCCCAATACTCCTGCCCCTTCACTGCCCCCCAAATCCCAGCATTACCCTCACTGTCCCCAATCCCTATACCCCCCAATCTCTGCACCTCCTGACTGCCCCAAAAATCTCTGCATCACCCTCACTGCTCCCCACATCCCTGCCCCCCCTTGCTTCACCCCCTGGATCTGTCCGTGGTCTCCACCCTTCCTGAACAGCTGCACCCAGACCCCACCCGCTGCTGGCCCCCCAGAGCCACATGGGCCCCCACCCACCCATGAATGTCCCCCACTCTCTCTGCACCCCTAACTCCATGTATAGCCTCCACCCTGCACCCCCAATTCTGGCCATGTCCCCTTGCTGCATCCTATAATCTACACCCCTTCTGTCCTTCCCTGCATCCCCATTCCCTGCTGCACCCCTCAATCCAGGGCTAGCCTCTGCTCTCTGCACCCCCAAATCCAGGTGTTTCCTGTGCTCACTGTATCCCCAGATCCATGCATGGCCCGCATCCTCTCTGCACCCCAAATTCTGCTCTGCCAGGCCCATACCCCAAATACCAGAGCCTCCCCCCAGTGCCCCAGCCAGGGGCTACGAGCTCCCCCAGGGCTGTGCTGGGAGCAGGGGGACTTTGGGGGGTGCTGCTGTACACAGGCATATTGGGGTGCAGGTGCCCCCCACCCCTTGAAGCCCCAGCGAGCAGGAGAGGGGTGACAGGGCACAAGCAGAGGCTGCCCTATTATGGTAACATTCCTGTGCCGTGCGGTGCCTGCTGCCAGCTGGTCGGGCTGCCGGCCACAGGGGTGGGGGGGAGCAGCTATCTCCCCCCCAATTCTGGACCCCATTATTCCGTCCTCCCCCAGGCTCTGCATCCCTCACCGCACCAGCATCTGCAGCGCTCAGCAGGAGGAGTGGAACTCCAGCCCCCACGAGCTCCCCCCACCCACAGTGTCCAGCTTTAGGCGCTACGAGCTTCCCTCCAGCAGTGCCCAGCCCTGCAAGCGTCTCCCCCCTCCCCAGGTCTGCAAGCTGCCCCTTGACAGTGCCCAGCCCCAGCGAACTCCCCCCCCCCCAGTGTCCAGCCCCAGGCGCTGTGAGCTTCCCTCCGGCAGTGCCCAGCCCTGGGAGCATCTCCCCCCTCCCCAGGGCTGCGAGCTTCCCTCCAGCAGTGCCCGGCCCAGGACTTGCAAGCTTCCCTCCAGCAGTGTGCAGTCCCAACCCACAGTGCTGCAAGTTTCCCCCGGTCAGTGCCCAGCCCTGGCCCCGTGAGCTTCCCTCTTGCAGTGCCCGGCCCCAGCCCTGCAAGCTTCTCCCTGGCAGTACCCTCACCCGCTGGTCTGCCCCTGCAGATGACGCTGGACAAGGACCGGTTCTCAGTGCTGCTGGACGTGAAGCATTTCTCGCCCGAGGAGCTGAGTGTGAAGGTGGTGGGTGACTACGTGGAGGTGCACGCCAAACATGAGGAGCGTCCGGTATGGCCCCCCCAGCCCAGGGTGCCCCCCCCAGCCCAGGGTGCCCCCCCCACACACTAATGTCTTCTCTCTTGCCCCCAGGACGAGCACGGCTACATCTCCCGCGAGTTCCACCGGCGCTACGGGCTGCCCCGGGGTGTGGACCCCGCCACCATCACTTCGTCCCTCTCGCCCGACGGCATCCTCTCCATCACGGCACCCACCAAACCAGAGGGCAAGGCCCAGGAGCGCACCGTCCCCATCACCCACCAGCAGAGCCCCACCATCACCGGGAAATAGAGGGGCAAGGATCCCCCTCTACCCCTCCCTTGGGAGCCAGGGGGTCCCCCTGTCCCCACTAGGGACACCCCCACCCCCTGCGGGCATCACCCTCCCTGAGCCCCTTGGGACAGCAGAATTCCAGGCCCAGGGCAGCAGAGAGCTGGGGGTGTCCTGGGGGAGCAGAGAGCTGGGATTTGCTCCTGCCCCTCCCCCCCAGCTGCTTTGCAGGGTCTTTTCTTATCTACGGCTGGTGCTGTATGAAGCCGTGAGCTCGGCCAATAAACTCCACTCACCTGCTGGACCAGTGCCTCCTTGTGATTGTTTCTGGGGGGCACTGCTGGGGGTGGGACGGGACGGGATTTCACCCAGGGGTGCTGCCTGGGAGGAGGGCAGGGAGTGGTGGTGATAAGGGAGTGGGGGTGCATGGTAGGAATTGTGTGCGGTGGTTGGTCTGTACCTGTTGGGGGACGGGAGGACAGGCGTGGTGGTCAGGATGAACCTGGCTGGGGTTGTTTGGCAGTGGGTGCAGGTGGTGCGTAGCAGAGAGGATGTGTCAGGGTGCACCTGTTTAAGGTTATACAGCAGAAGGCGCCTGTTGCCCAGGGCTGTGCGTGGCAGGTAGGGGCGCCTGTTGTCCAGGGCTGTGCGTGGCAGGCAGCAGTTTGGAGTTGTATGTTAGAACATAACAGGTGTTTGGGGCTGTGAGGTGCGCCTGTTTTCTGGCACCTGTTGCCTGGGGCTGAGAGAGATAGCCAGGGGGGCCCTGGGCCATACATTGGTGTACCTATGGCTGCATATGTGGGGTGGGGGAGCTGCAGGAGGTACACATTTAACCATACTCACAGGGGCATGGTTTACAGTAACACCCCCCACTCTGCTCTCTCACCTCATGCTCCCCTCAGGTCCCACACACTGCACCACCTCACTAGAGCCCCTGGGGCCCTGACCCACCCCAGACAAGCTGCCAGACACTGGCTGGCCCAGCCACCAGGGTGTGGTCGGTGCAAATGCCCTGCTCCACCCCTTTGCAGCAGCACGACATCTCTGAGACACACCCCTCTGTTCTTGAGGGGAGGGGGGCACTCAAGGCTGATTAACCCTTTGTGGAACAGCTCAGGTGGGGTTTACAGGGGTCTGGCCCCACCTGAGCCCCTTTACCCACAGGGGTGAGGCAGGACCCCACTTCTCAGCCGCCCCTATCTCCCTGCCCCTGCTGCATTGCCTCCAGCTGTGAATTCCCCCCAAAGGGGGCTTCTCCCTGGGCCGCTCCGGGGTGTCGTCCCCCCATGACACAGGTGAGCCAGGCACCAGGGACTCTGTTTATTGGCTATGTTGGAACGGGGGGGAGAAATAGAGAGATGGTGGGATGGGAGACTAGGTCCCCTTACATGTACTAGCCGCTGCCTCCACTAGGGGGCAGCCCCACCCCACACAGAGCCCAGCCAGGGGACAGAAGAGGGGTGTGAGGGGCAGCCCTGAGCTAGACCACTCTCCCCAGCACCAAGCTCAGGGTATGAGGCTGCTTTCTACTAGGAGTGGCCCCCACGGAGGCAGGGCACCCAAGCGGCTCCACTCCCAGCGGCTAGGCCTCAGCACAGCCCCACACCCAGAGGGGCCCATCACTGCCGCTCGTACATCTCCTTGAGGATCTTCATGCTCTCAGTGTAGCGCAGCTGGTTCCGGTGCGATGCCTCCTTCCACCTGTGGGGGCAGCAGAGAGCACAGATGGGGCAAGAGGGTCAAGAGCCCTCCCCCCCCCAAATTCCCTCCCCGAGGCTGAAGCGTCCCCAGACCACACTCCACCCGGGGGAAGAACACCCTCCCTCTGGCACACCCACCGCTGGCGGATCTTCTTCCAGCGCTCCATGTTCTTATAGATGAGAGAAGACATCGAGGGCCGTGCATCAGGGGTCTACGGGGGAGGGGGAAGAGAGAACACGTCAGGTCGGGGGGGGAACCTGGGAGAGCAGGAGCCTGCAGGAGGTGGACACCCTGGGGGGGGGAGGGGCAGTGTCATGGTTGGAGCATAGTGTGTGGGGGGAGATGGGTAGTTGGGGGGTGGGCCCCCGGAGAAGCGGGTAGGAAGAGTGTCGGGGCGGGGGTAGAGAGAACCAGGTGGGAGATAGGGGGCAGGCAGCCTGCAAGGCTGGGACCCAGTACCGGGGACCCCACGGAACCCATGGAGAGTGGCGGGGCAGCAGTGCAGGCTGTGAGAGCAGAGCGGTGGATGGGAGGCAGACTGAGGGGGGCTGCAGCACCCCCTGCAGGTGGGGGAGGGAAGAGGCCAAAGCTCAGCTGGCACGAGGCCCTGGGCAGGGCAGGGCAGGGGGTGGACATAGCCACCCGGGGCCCCTCCCTCACCGTGTCAGGGGGCAACCCCCCATTCTCGGGCGGCAGTGGGGAGGGTATCCTGGCGCTCACGGACTCCCCGCCTGCATTCTCCAGGCCAGCGCACGGCGGGGGCAGCTTGTACACATTCTGGCTCTTCCCGTTCAGCCCCTCAGCCCCCTGGGAACGCAGAGCAGGTCATGGCAAGGGGTGGTGGGACCCCGCACAGCCCCTCCCCCATTCCTGCCCCTCATCCCTATGGGAACGCAGAGCAGGTCACGGCAAGGGGTGGGAAAACCCCACACAGCCCCTCCCCCATCCCTGCCCCCAGCCCCCTGGGAACGCAGAGCAGGTTATGGCAAGGGGTGGGGGAACCCCACACAGCCCCTCCCTGCCCCCAGCCCCCTGGGAACGCAGAGCAGGTCACGGCAAGGGGTGGGGGGACCCCACACAGCCCCTCCCCCCTCCCTGCCCCCAGGGAACGTAGAGCAGGTCACGGCAAGGGGTGGGAAAACCCCACACAGCCCCTCCCCCCCTGCCCCTCATCCCCATGGGAACACAGAGCAGGTCACGGCAAGGGGTGGGGGGACCCCACACAGCCCCTCCCCCCTCCCTGCCCCCAGGGAACGTAGAGCAGGTCACGGCAAGGGGTGGGAAAACCCCACACAGCCCCTCCCCCATCCCTGCCCCCAGCCCCCTGGGAACGCAGAGCAGGTTATGGCAAGGGGTGGGGGAACCCCACACAGCCCCTCCCTGCCCCCAGCCCCCTGGGAACGCAGAGCAGGTCACGGCAAGGGGTGGGGGGACCCCACACAGCCCCTCCCCCCTCCCTGCCCCCAGGGAACGTAGAGCAGGTCACGGCAAGGGGTGGGAAAACCCCACACAGCCCCTCCCCCCTCCCTCCCTGCCCCTCATCCCCATGGGAACACAGGGAAGGTCACGGCAAGGGGTGGGGGGACCCACACAACCCCTCCCCCATCCCTGCCCCTCAGCCCCCTGGGAACACAGAGCGGGGGGAGGGGACACCCCACACAGCCCCTGCCCCATGGGGGGATGGGACCCCACACAACCCCTCCCCCCACATACCCCCCCACCTCCTCATCCTCGGGCAGGGCGGGCAGCGGGGGGCTGGGCGAGCGCTCCCTCTCGCGCACGGCGGGACTGTTCCTCATCCAGGCCCGGCAGATGGGGTACAGCGGGGTGCTCTCCGCAAACTGCGCCAGGTCCACACTCCGGTCAAACAGCTTGATGATGTAGGTGTCTGGGGGTCAGGGCGGCAAAATCGTCAGACGGGAACCCCCGCTAGCCAGCCCACCACCCAGATCTGAGCCGGTACCCCTGGGGGGGGGAAGATGGCCCCATGCCCCATTCCCTGCCCGTCCACAACCGAGCCGTGTTCCAGTCCCCCCCTCCCCCAAACCAGCCAGTCCCCTGCCCTGGGGCCAGATAGGAGCCAGCACCTCCTAGAGGGGAAGGCCCCATGCCCCACCCTCACTTACTCTGTCTCTGCTGGCCACTCTCAGTCAATCCGTCATCTGTCTCCTTCCTCTTCTTGCGCCGGTGATGGGAGAACCGTGCCGAGGGCCTGCCGTGGGGGTGGGGTGGGGGGGGACAGATCAATGGTGGACAGCCAAGCCCCGACACCTCCAGGGACAGAGGCCAGGCCATAGAAGGGACTCCATAGGGCCGAATGGGGGCCGAATGGGGGCCATAGGGCCGAATGGGGGCCCAGACATATGGAGCGTTGGGCATGATCATGTGAGAGGAGCCAGCCCTTCCCCACACAGATATCCCCATCCCAGCACCGTCCTGCCTCCCCGCAAAGGGCTCGCCCAGCGCTGAAATGCAGCCAGCTCTGGGGTGGGGCAGCTGAGGAACAGCCACACAGTGACTATTGCCTGAGAATCTCTAAGCCCTTTAACAACAAACAACTTCAGCCTCATAATGCCCTTCCAAGAGCTGGGGGTGTCACCTCCACTTCACAGACAGAACTGAGGTGCTGATTGCAAAGGGACTTGCATCAGGTCAAATGGCTAAAGAGGGAGAGAACCCAGGAGTCCTGACTCTGCCTCCCTCCCAACCCACCAAACCCCACCCTGCCCAAAGCTGAGAGAGAACCCAGGCATCCTGGTTCCCAGCCCCCTTGCTCTAACCCACTAGACCCCAGGCCCCCATCTGCTCGTCCATCTCCTGTCGGGGTGGTGTCTGGGCCTGGCAGCCCTATGGCGCACAGCAAGGCACCATGCCACTGGAGGTACCCACCTCTTCCCAGCCGCGGAGGGGGAGGAGTCCCTGCAAAGACAAGAGAGGGGAGATGAGGCCCAAGGTGCAAGGCCCCCCACCCTTCTCAGGGGCAGCAGGCCCCAGCTGCTAGACATGGTGCCCCCTGCTCCAATCCTGCCCACACCCCTGACCCAGGAGGAGGAACGGGGTCTGAGGAGCAGGGTGGAGGTCAGTGGGGTAGAATCTGCCCAGCTGAGCGGGGGGGGGGGGAGGGGGGGGGGCGCTGAACCCAGCTGGGGTAACGCAGCACTGAGTGAAGGGGACAATCCAGCCACCCCCACAGCTCAGCACTGGAACGTTACGGGCCCTCCCAGCTCTGACTTGCTTTCCCAAAGGGCCCCAAGAGAAAGGCTCCTCCCCACCCAGCCCCCCCAACAGCTCCTGGCCGGAGGCTCCTTACTTGCTGAGCGGGTCGCTGGATGTCTTCCCGGCATCCTCATCCATCTGCTCCCTGCAAGGAGCATGTCAGTCCGAATCAGAGCCAGCCCAATCCCGTCCCCTATGGCATGCGACCCTGGGGGCCCAGCCCCCGAGCCAGCTGACCCACTGCCGTGGGGCTGGAGGGACCCAGCACTCCCAAGAGGGGAAAAGCCCCACTGCCATTCCCCACGCCCTTGAGCCAGCCGGCCCCCCGCCCAGGGGTGCCCCCTAAAAGGGAAAGGCCCTGTGTCCCTTTCCCTGCTGCCCCAAGGCAGCCCGTTAGACTCCTGCCCTGGGGGTGGATTAGAACTGGTGCCCCCTAGAGGTGAAAGGCCCCATATGCCCCCAGCTCTGTTCTAAGCCCAACTCCCAGCCTATGCTCTCACACCCCCACCAATCTGCATGCGTCTCCACCCACCGGTCCACATCGCTTTTCTCCAGCAGACACTGCAGCACAGCATCAAGGCGGCTCCGGGCATTGGTCGTCTCCAGCTCTGCAGTGGGAAGTGTAACAGACACATGGTTAGGGTTAGACACATGGAGCCCTGAGCACGATGGTAGGAGAGGAGCCTGCGCCTCCCCACATGGCTAGCCCCTCCAGGCTCTGCACATCCCAAAGGGCTCCACGCACAGGGATGGCTTGCCCGGCGCTGGAATGCAGCCATCTCTGGGGCAGGGCAGCTGGGGAAGAGCTAAACACATAAGCTACAACTGGCCAGAGCAAAGGGGTTAGCACCTTGACTCTTGGGGCTCTTGCAGGGTTAGAATAGAACCCAGGAGTCCTGACTCCAAGCCCCCGCTTGCCATAACCACTAAACCCCACTCCCCTCCCCAAGCCAGGACAGAACACAGGAGGTCCAAAGACTGCTTTGGGACAGGAATTGAAGAAACCTGAACACAGGGAGGCAAAACAGAATGTCACGTTGTGGGGTGCAATCCAGACGGGGGAAGAGTTGTGTCTTCCCTTACCCCAACATGTCTCANCTGACCCACTGCCGTGGGGCTGGAGGGACCCAGCACTCCCAAGAGGGGAAAAGCCCCATTGCCATTCCCCACGCCCCTGAGCCAGCCGGTCCCCCGCCCAGGGGTGCCCCCTAAAAGGGAAAGGCCCTGTGTCCCTTTCCCTGCTGCCCCANCTGCCATTCCCCACGCCCTTGAGCCAGCCGGCCCCCCGCCCAGGGGTGCCCCCTAAAAGGGAAAGGCCCTGTGTCCCTTTCCCTGCTGCCCCAAGGCAGCCCGTTAGACTCCTGCCCTGGGGGTGGATTAGAACTGGTGCCCCCTAGAGGTGAAAGGCCCCATATGCCCCCAGCTCTGTTCTAAGCCCAACTCCCAGCCTATGCTCTCACACCCCCACCAATCTGCATGCGTCTCCACCCACCGGTCCACATCGCTTTTCTCCAGCAGACACTGCAGCACAGCATCAAGGCGGCTCCGGGCATTGGTCGTCTCCAGCTCTGCAGTGGGAAGTGTAACAGACACATGGTTAGGGTTAGACACATGGAGCCCTGAGCACGATGGTAGGAGAGGAGCCTGCGCCTCCCCACATGGCTAGCCCCTCCAGGCTCTGCACATCCCAAAGGGCTCCACGCACAGGGATGGCTTGCCCGGCGCTGGAATGCAGCCATCTCTGGGGCAGGGCAGCTGGGGAAGAGCTAAACACATAAGCTACAACTGGCCAGAGCAAAGGGGTTAGCACCTTGACTCTTGGGGCTCTTGCAGGGTTAGAATAGAACCCAGGAGTCCTGACTCCAAGCCCCCGCTTGCCATAACCACTAAACCCCACTCCCCTCCCCAAGCCAGGACAGAACACAGGAGGTCCAAAGACTGCTTTGGGACAGGAATTGAAGAAACCTGAACACAGGGAGGCAAAACAGAATGTCACGTTGTGGGGTGCAATCCAGACGGGGGAAGAGTTGTGTCTTCCCTTACCCCAACATGTCTCACAACACCTTGCTACCGTAGCTGTCTGCCTGGGACGCCCCCGGTCAGGACCAAGCATGCGCTCTATGGCCAGGTATTGGGCAGCCCTCATCCAACACTTTCGCTCCAGGAGCTGGCCTGTGATACTCAGCCTTGGTTATCAATGGGTCAGGTGAGTCCACACTCTATCCAGCCCGGAATCTCCCCAAACTGTGTGTTCCGAGATGTCCAGCCCTGTCCTGGGACAATCAGAGGGAGGTTTGGGTCTGCTACTTCTTTAGAGTCAATAGCCCACTGGTTGTTACTTGAACTGAAGTTCCCCAACAGCTGAGTTCAAACACAGCCCGAGATGGGTCGAGATTCAACATAAATAATGTTCATGTAATTCCAAAGAGAGCTTTGCAATGAGTTCAAGTGGCAGGAACAGTTACAAGAGAAAGGGAGAGAAAACACGGTCTAGCGACTGAAACTTAACAAGGCAGACGTGGTGGAAGGTAAAAACCTCCCCACGTCTCCGCCAAACCGGCTGACCAAACCCCAAGGGCCGGATCGATCCCCCAAAGTCAAAGGGGGCTAGATCCTTTGTCATCTTAGGGGACAGCCAGATCACCTGGCCCCTCGGAAATGTCAATGACAAAAGCCTATTTCAGCTGTGAGGTGGCACCGTGGGGTCTGTCCCCCTACCACCCCGCTGGAGTTGTCTGCTAAGATGGAAATCATTTAGTCCTGCCTCTGCCGGTGTAACCGAATGCACGAGACATATCATTGGCTATCTCCCGCCATGGTAGTGTGCCATTCGCACACACACCCCCCTTTGTGAGTGTGGTGGGCCTGTTTACAGGACATTCTCACTGTCTTTCAGAGTACTGCAGGAGTGGAAAACTCACCCTTCTAGCTACAGTGGGGTAGCTCCTGCTCGGCTGGCAACCTCTTGCCAATTATCATTTCAGTTTACATCCATCACTTTGCACCAGTTGCCTGCAGCCACACTACACGATGCTATTAATACCCAGTGAGTCACGAGCTTCCCGTTGGCACTTCCCAAGGCATATTTTGTACCAAGGGTGTGAATCCAGGCATGCTTCAGGTCACCTGCCCCCCTTACAACGCTGCAGGAGGGTTACCTGCTGGCCGACCCAAAGGCCCGGTTTCCTGGAACAGGGTCTCTGTTCCCTTTCTATGTACAATTTCCATCTCATATTCTTGGAGCGTCATGCTCCATCAGAGCGGTTTGGGACTGGAGCCATCATGCTAATGCAGAGTGATCGCTTAGGCCCCAGAATTTCTGTTGCACTGCCCACGCTCCGGCCCAGCATTCTCTTTCTATGACAGAATCATTCTGTTCAGCGGGTGTCAGATTCTTGCTTCAGAAAGCAGGTGTGTGTGTGGGGGGGTTATTACTGTCCCCTGATTGCATTAGTGCAGCCCCTAACCCAGCAAGTGAGGTGTCTGTGCACAGCTCAAGTCTGGACTAGCCAGAACAGGCTTCTCAGCCAAAATTTTCTGTCCCTTATCAGAGCCCTCGACATGCCTTTGACCACACAACGTTGTCTGGCTTTCTACACACATCTGCGATTGCAACTACAATGTCACTGAACCCACATGCCCAGAGAAGCTGGGTCGGGGTTCTACTGTCCAAAGCAAACATTGCAAAGGTTGATTGTGCTATAAAGATGGGGGGGGGGCCCCCCACGGGCGCTGAACGTCAATGATAAGCAATTGACTCAACAGGTTGCATACGATATTACGTATTATCAGAGGGTATTAAGTGAGGTCTTTTCTGAAAGCTAATGACACACTTGGTGATGAATATACTGGGGAGATATCTGTATTAATGCTATAGGGGGAAATACTGACACTTAGTGAGGTTATGTTTTACAGCCTGTGTCCACACACAGGGAGAAACAGCTCACTCCAGCTAGGCAGCTCCCTGCCTCCCAGGAGATTAAGCAAGATGTGATCACAACCAACAGACAGGCCCATTTACACAGAAACCATACCGGGGATGGGAAGCCCATAGGAAACAAACAGTCTGAGGTCAACCTGCTGCTTAGAACAAGTTCTCTGAAGGTATAAGGCAAGGACAGAAGCCATCTCTGGCACCCGTCACTAGACACAAGAGATCAGAACTCTTGCAAGCTAAGAAAAACGGGTCCTTCCCACCACAGGGGGGTTGAAGTCTCTGGAACTGAATACAGGTGAGAAATCTGCTTAGGTAAAGTTCTTGCACCTAAAAGGACCAAGGACGCCAGCGTGTTGTGCTTTTGTGAAGGTCCTGATTGAGGCTGGGAAGAGCAAGCGGGCAGACAGACCATCTTGACCACCACCTGTACCTTGCCAGATTGTTTTAGACATATGTTTTCACTTGTGTTTTGCCTGTACCCCTTTCTAACTTGATTGTTTTTACTTGGCATCACTTATCGTATCCTATTGTTCATAAATGGGTCTTATTCTTACCACAAGCCAACTCAGCGCTGTGTTTAAATGGCGGGTGCATTCACCCCAGTGAGGTTAATAAGCTGTGATGGGTGGGTGTCTTTCGAGGAGCAAAGGAACCGCATTATTTCTCTGAACTGGCCAGGAGAGGGCTGGACGTGGCAGAGCATACTCTGGGGGAAATTTGGGACTTGGAACACATTGGGGTCAGCTTGCTGGTGGGGCTGCAGACAGGCTGCTGGTCCAGGGCTGTCTAGCACACACTCAAGGTGTGACCTACATGCTGGTAGATTGCTGCTGGGATGCTCGTAGCTAAAGCACTGGAAGGCACCCCAGGCTACAGGGCAAGTGGAGACAACCCCTCACTGGGCTGGATTTAACCCTGAACAGACTGACACAAAACTTGTCCCTTTGAATGGGTGTGGATGCCTGGGTCTGCGCCCCGAAGATCCTGGATGGCAAGCGACTGGGACCCTCCACTCGCCAAAGTATTTTGAGGATCAAAACATGCCCAGGGCGGATAGAGCCCATGCAGAGACAGGCATGTAACCCCCCACTTCCCCCATGACCACCCTCCCCTGGGAGGTGTAGGTTCTGTGGCCTCCTTAGAATGGATCAGCCGCTGGGCACAGAGCAACTGTGGGGTGGGAATGTCTTTCAGTGCCTGGCTGGGGGGCAGCTGCAATCCCAGACTAGGTGGCTGGGGGTGCCCACCCTGCCGTCTGGTACCACCAGGGCTCTTCAGGCAGATCCACAGAGGTACAGAACCTACCCTGCTTCTCGATTTCCACCTTCGTAGGCAGCATGGTGACTGGGGCCAGGAACCCTGCAGAGAGAGACAGGGGGTCAGAGATTGTGCTATGGGGACATAGGCATGGAGAGCAGGATGGGGTCTGGTGGGTTACAGACGGGGGGCGTTGGGAGTCAGAACTCCTGGGTTCTATCCTGGCTCAGAAGGGGGATGGGGCGGAGGGAAATAGAACCCAGGAGTCCTGACCCTTTCCATGCTGAATCAGGTTGCCAGATTTTTTCAACAAGCAGCTCTATTGGCCCTCAGGAGTCCAAAATAAGTCACCAACCAGCTTTTAAAGAGAACTGGAGTGCTCAGTGCTACAGGAACACAAAACAGCAGCAACGAAGGGACCGACTGCCCAACACAACACGATACAGAGCTTTTTCTTGGCCTGTTTTTCTAGCAGTAGGGCAAAGCCACACAGAGAGAAACCAGGGTCATTCCCCTGCTCTTTGTAGCTTAGCTCGCTGATATGATGGGCTGAAATGGGCCAAGTGCATAGCGCAACAAACCAAGTTCTCCAGCTGCACTCAGCTCCAGGATGCCGACCTAAGGGGAAACGTGCTAGCCCAAAAGCCCCCCAAGGGCAGAGGGAGAAATGGAGCAGCACTTCACAGACGCTTTTCCACCTCAGGACGCTGCACAAAACCTGCACCATCTTCACGTCTGCAGCCAGCCAAACTGACATCCTCTAGAAAGGGGACAATCCAGGATTTCAGGGCTTTTGTCTCCCTGCCGTTGGCTGCAGTACCTTTTTCGGTTCTGGGCCCATTTCCTTGGGGATGGTGGATTGGAAACCGCGAGCCATCCGTAGCGGCAAAACCAGAACCAGCCAAGCTTGCAGCAGGGAACAGCACCTGCTCGATTTCCAGACCACTCTGCTTTGACAAAGCCAAATGCCGGCTAGAGGCAGTAACGCCCAGGTGGTACTGGCCAGTTTCTGGGCCACTCAGGGTCAAGATGCTACCTGGGGCAGGGCCGTGCTGGGAAACAGTTGGATTCTGAACTTCAAGCACAGTTCCATGGGTGCTCTGGGGGCAGCGAGGGGCAGCCAAAGGCCCTGCCGTTCCCCGGCCCACGCGCAGCCCCCCTACCCGGCCAACCTACTGCCACGGGCCTGCATCCCCCACCCAATGCAGACCAGGCCCAGCCCACCACACACACACAACCCCGTACACACCAATGCAGACCAGGCAAGAGCCCAGTACCATACACCCCCCCACTGCACATACCCCACTCTCCTACAGGCCAGGCCCAGCCCCGGTATCACCATCACACACCCCATACTCTCCCCCACAGGTATCTTCACCCCCACACCATACACCTCTCAACCCTACCCCCACGTACCCCCCCCCAGCCTCTACATTCCTTCCATTCCCACATCCCCAACTCTCCCCCCGCATACCTCTACCCCAACCCACCCACCCCACATTCCCCATACACCCCCTACGCTTCCCCCCACGCACCCCTCCGAGCTACCCCACACATATCTCACCTCCCCACCCTCTACATCCCCCACCCCAAACTCTCCCCCCCCCACATAGCTCCACCCTGATCTCCAGCCCCACCCACCCCACATTCCCCACCCCAGAACTGCCCCCCATAGCACCACCCCACGTTCCCCCTACACCCCTTACGCTTCCCTCCCTCCAAGCTACCCCACACATCTCCACCCCTCTTACCGACAACACTCCCACATTCCATACACCNGTCATTTTGAACAGGTCGAACTGGACGCGGAGCACCACGGGAGCTGTAGTTAAAGGGCTCTATGAGTCATAGGAGATGTAAAAAGAACTGGAGTACTTGTGGCACCTTAGCCCTGGTCTACACTACGAGTTTAGGTCGAATCAGGGCCGCCCAGAGGATTCAGGGGGCCTGGGGCAAAGCAATTTTGGGGGCCCCTTCCATAAAAAAAAGTTGCAATACTATAGTAACATCAGCAAAGAATCCTGTGGCACCTTTAGACTAACAGACGTTTTGCAGCATGAGCTTTCGTGGGTGAATACCCACTTCTTCGGATGCAAGTATAGTAACATGTATTTGGAAATGTAAAAAATAACCAGTGAAATACATTCAAAAATTAATTTTTAATAATTTGAAAATACACGAAATACATTATTTAAAAACATTAAATGCTTTAATGGTACGTATACATTTGCAATTACATAATGGGCTGTAGCTGGGTGATGGTGATGGTTGGTGCCAATGGGCTGTCGCTGCCTAGGGGTGGCGCTACTGTTGCCCAGGGCTGGGTGGGGAGCTGGGCTCTGGGTCAGGGGGTGCCCAGCTCAGAGGGGCTGGGCTCGGAGGTGGGGGTCAGGGCTGTGGGGGGAATGGGGTTTCCAGCTCAGAAGGGCTGGGCTCGGAGCTGGGGGTCAGGGCTGTGGGGGGATGGGGTCAGGTGGGTGTCCGGCTCAGGGGGCTGGGCTCGGAGCTGGGGGTCAGGGCTGCGGGGGATGGGGTGGGGGGTGCACGGCTCAGAGGGGCTGGGCTCAGAGCTAGGGGTCAGGGCTGTGGGGGGGATGGGGTGTCCGGCTCAGAGGGGCTTACCATGCTGCTTACCCCCGCCTCCCTCCTCTCCCGGAGCCTCAGCGCGCTGCGTCCAGGAGCGGCCCTGGACAGCGCTACAGCGGCGTGGCTCCAGCGGGGCCTGAGCTCCCGCCACTCGGCCGCAGCTCGCAGCCCCACCCCCTTACCACGTGGCTCCGAGCGGCGGGAGCTCAGGCCCCGCCCGAGCCACGCCTCTGCAGCGCTGTCCAGGGTCGCTCCTGGACGCGGCGCACTGAGGCTCCGGGAGAGGGGGGAGGCGGAGGCAGAGGTGGGGGGGGAGCCTCCGACATTCTCGTGGGGGGCCCTGTGGGGCCCGGGGAAAATTGCCCCACTTGCCGCCCCCCCCCCGGGGGGGCCCTGGGTCGAATTTAGCAGCGTTAGATCGATTTAACCCTGCACCCGTCCACACGACGAAGTCATTTTTGTCGACTTAAAGGGCTCTTAAAATCGATTTCGGTACTCCTCCCCAACGAGGGGATTAGCACTGAAATCGACCTTGCTGGGTCGAATTTGGGGTAGTGTGGATGCACTTCGATGGTATTGGCCTCTGGGAGCTATCCCAGAGTGCTCCATTGTGACCACTCTGGACCACACTCTCAACTCCGATGCACTGGCCAGGTAGACAGGAAAAGCCCCACGAACTTTTGAATTTCATTTCCTGTTTGGCCAGCGTGGGGAGGTGATCAGCACAGGTGACCAAGCAGAGCTCATCTGCACAGGTGACCATGCAATCCCAGAATCGCAAAAGAGCTCCAGCATGGACCGAATGGGAGGTACTGGATCTGATCGCTGTATGGGGAGACGAATCTGTGCTATCAGAACTCCGTTCCAAAAGATGAAATGCCAGAATATTTGAAAAAATCTCCAAGGGCATGAAGGACAGAGGTTATAACAGGGACCTGCAGCAGTGCCGCGTGAAGCCTACCAAAGAACAAGAGAGGCAAACGGCCGCTCCGGGTCAGAGCCCCAGACATGCCGCTTCTATGGTGAGCTGCATGCCATTCTAGGGGGTGCCCCTACAACTACCCCACCCCTGTGCTTCCCTACTCCCCCACCCCTCCCGGGCTACCTTGGCAGAGCCCCATTTGCGTGATGAATTAATAAAGAATGCATGAATTTGAAACAACAATGACTTTATTGCCTCTGCAAGCGGAGACCAAAGTGGGGAGGGGAGGATGGTTGACTTACAGGGAAGTACAGTGAACCAAGGGGGCGGGTTTTCATCGAGGAGAAACAAACAGAACTTTCACACCGTAGCCTGGCCTGTCATTAAACTGGTTTTCAAAGCTTCTCTGATGCACAGCGCACCCTGCTGCGCTCTTCTAACCGCCCTGGTGTCTGGCTGCGTGTAATCAGCAGCCAAGCGATTTGCCTCAACCTCCCACCCCGCCATAAACGTCTCCCCCTTACTCTCACAGATATTGTGGAGCACACAGCAAGCAGTAATAACGATGGGAATATTGGTTGCACTGAGGTCTAACCAAGTCAGTAAACTGCACCGGCGAGCTTTTAAACGTCCAAAGGCACATTCTACCACCATTCTGCACTTGCTCAGCATATAGTTGAACTGCTCCTTACTACTGTCCAGGCTTCATGAGCCATGGGAGCAAGGGGTAGCCTGGGGTAGGTGCGACCGCGCAGTGCTGCCGACTGGGAGAGCAGTCTGAGGCAGAAGCCTCCAGTTCGCACGATATTCCAGGCAGGACTGAATCTCCATTAGACGAAACTTAAAGAAGAGAATGACCTGGAGTCATTCCCATGTCTGCCCAGGCACCCCCAACCAACCTAACCGAGGTCAGCCAGGAGCACCCACGGGACGATGACGACGGTTAACAGTCGTATTGTACCGTCTGCCGTCCGCAAGGCAAGGCAAGGGGATGCTGCTGTGTAGCACTGCAGCACCGCATCTACCAGCAGCACCCAGGAGACATACGGTGACAGTGAGCTGAGCGGGCTCCATGCTTGCCGTGGTATGTCGTCTGCACGGGTAACCCAGGAAAACAGGTGAGAAATGATTTTTTGCCGTTGCTTTAATGGAGGGAGGGAGGGGGGCCTGATAACATGTACCCAGAACCATCCGCGACAATGTTTTTGCCCCATCAGGCATTGGGAGCTCAACCCAGAATTCCAATGGGCGGCGGAGACTGTGGGAACTGTGGGATAGCTACCACAGTGCAACACTCCAAAAGTCGATGCTAGCCTTGGTACTGTGGACGCACACCGCCGACTTAATGCGCTTAGCGGGGACACACACAATCGACTGTATCAAATCGATTTATAAAAAATCGACTTCTATTAAATCGACCTAATTTCGTAGTGTAGACATACCCTTAGAGACTAACAAATTTATGTGAGCATAAGCTTTCGTGGGCTACAGCCCACTTCATCAGATGCATAGAATGGAACATATAGTAAGAAGATATATATCAGGGGTAGGCAACCTATGGCACGTGTGCCGAAGGCGGCACGTGAGCTGATTTTCAGTGGCACTCACACTGCCTGGGTCCTGGCCACTGGTCCGGGGGGCTCTGCATTTTAATTTAATTTTAAATGAAGCTTCTTAAACATTTTAAAAACCTTATTTACTTTACATACAACAATAGTTTAGTTATATATTATAGACTTATAGAAAGAGACCTTCTAAAAACATTAAAATGTATTACTGGCCCGCGAAACCTTAAATTAGAGTGAATAAATGAAGACTCGGCACACCACTTCTGAAAGGTTGCCGACCCCTGATATATATACACATAGAGAGAACATGAAAAGGTGGAAGTTGCCATACCAACTCTAAGAGGCTAATTAATTAAGATGAGCCATTATCAGCGGGAGAAAAAAAATTTTGTAGTGATAATCAAGATGGCCCATTTCAGACAGTTGACAAAAAGGTGTGAGGATACTTACCATGGGGAAATAGATTCAATTTGTGTAATGACCCAGCCACTTCCAGTCTCTATTCAAGCCCTAATTGATGGTATCTAGTTTGCATATTAATTCAAGTTCAGCAGTTTCTCGTTGGAGTCCATTTTTGAAGCTTTTCTGTTGCAAAATTGCCACCTTTAAATCTGTTACTGAGTGACCAGAGAGGTTGAAGTGTTCTCCTACTGGTTTTTGAATGTTCTGATTCCTGATGTCAGATTTGTGTCCATTTATTCTTTTGCGTAGAGACTGTGCGGTTTGGCCAATGTACATGGCAGACGGGCATTACTGGCACATGATGGCATATATCACATTGGTAGATGTGCAGGTGAACGAGCTCCTGATGGCGTGGCTGATGTGATTAGGTCCTATGATGGTGTTATTAGATATGTGGACAGAGTTGGCATCGGGCTTTGTTGCAAGGATAGGTTCCTGGGTTAGGGTTTTTGTTGTGAGGTGTGTGGTTGCTGGTGAGTATTTGCTTCAGGTTGGGGGGCTGTCTGTAAGTGAGGACAGGTCTGTCTCCCAAGATCTGTGAGAGTGAGAGATCATCTTTCAGGATAGGTTGTAGATCTTTGATGATGTGCTGGAGAGGTTTTAGTTGGGGGCTGAAGGTGACGGCTAGTGGCTTTCTGTTATTTTCTTTGTTGGGCCTGTCCTGTAGTAGGTGACTTCTGGGTACTCTTCTGGCTCTGTCAATCTTTTTTTTCACTTCATCAGGTGGGTATTGTAGCTTTAAGAATGCTTGATAGAGATCTTGTAGGTGCTTGTCTCTGTCAGAGGGATTGGAGCAAATGCGGTTGTATCTTAGAGCTTGGCTGTAGACAATGGATCGTGTGGTGTGTCCTGGATGGAAGCTGGAGGCATGTAGGTAAATATAGCAGATAAAGACCAACACCTACAAGATCTCTATGGGCCATCTTGATTATCACTACAAAAGTTTTTTTTCTCCCGCTGATAATAGGTCATCTTAATGAATTAGCCTCTTAGAGTTGGTATGGCAACTCCCACCTTTTCATGTTCTGTATGTGTATATATCTCCTCACTATATGTTCCATTCAATGCATCCGATGAAGTGGGCTGTAGCCCACAAAAGCTTTTGCTCAAATAAATTTGTTAGTCTCTAAGGTGCCACAAGTACTCCTGTTCTTTTCGCGGATACAGACTAACACGGCTGCTACTCTGAAACATGGGATACATAGTCATGGGACGCACAGACACGCCTGGTGGCCATTTTTATCGAGTGGCCGGTGGCGCGCTGCACTGCCCCATGGGAGTTGTAGTCAGTGGCGAAATGACTCACGGTAGTTGTAGTCAAAGCATTTCCCCAACGCGCCAGCGATCATATTGAGCTTATTGAGCTCGTTAAAAGAGGCGTGGGGCACCATGGGAGCGTAGTCAAGTGGCGCGGTGCCTCATGGGAAGTGTAGTCAGGACCCACCCACAGACGCCTGGGCGGCCATTTTGAGCGGCGGGGGGGGGGGAAATCCCGGACAGCGTGGTGCATTATGGGACACACGCCCAGCCCCCCCCTTGCCGGCTTTACCCGACATGCCTGGCGGCCGTTGCTAGGTGACGGCCTGGGCGGCAAGTTCGGTTGGGGGAGGGTCGTGGGTCCTGGGGGTTGCTGGGACAGAGCGGGGAGCCTGGACGCCTGGGTTCCCAATACCCCGCGGGCCCGCACCTCAGGGGCCGGGAAGGATGGAGTCCAGGTACGGTCCCCCCGAGATCGGGCCCCGCCCCTGGGTCCTCCCGCGGCCACTCCCGCCTGGTCCCCCTGGGGCGCGCGGCCCCTTGTGTCCCCCGCGGCGCCCCGCAGACCTGGCTGCATCCCAGCGTGCTCAGGCCGGGGGGCGATGCCGTCTGGTCTGGTGTGGGGGGACTGGAGGGGTGATGCCGTCTGGTCCCGGGCTGTGAGGGAGGGGACTGGGGGGGCGATGCTGTCGGGGATTGGGGGACTGGAGGGGCGAGCCTGGGGGGGGCGGGGGGGGGGAGGCCGGGTGGGCCGGGGCGGGGGGGGGGGGGAGGGGACTGGGGGGGGGGGGCTGTGGGGGGGGGGACTGGGGGGGCGATGCCGTGGGGGCGGGGGGGGGGGGGTGTGGGGGGGGTTGGGGGTCGGGGGGGGCGATGCTGTGAGGGAGGGGACTGGGGGGGGGGGGCTGTGGGGGGGGGGACTGGGGGGGCGGGGGTGTGAGGGAGGGGGCTGGGGGGGCGATGCTGTGAGAGAGGGGACTGGGGGGGCGATGTTGTGAGGGAGGGGGCTGGGGGGAGGGGACGGGAGGGGCGATGCTGTCGGGGTTCGGGGGGACTGGAGGGGCGATGCTGTCGGGGATTGGGGCGACTGGAGGGGCGATGCCGTCGGGTCCCGGGGTGTGGGGGGACTGGAGGGGTGAGGCCGTCTGGTCCCGGGCTGTGGGGGAGGGGACTGGGGGGGGGGGGCTGTGGGGGGGGGGACTGGGGGGGCGATGTGGTGAGGAAGGGGGCTGGGGGGAGGGGACTGGCGTGGCGATGCTGTCGGGGATTGGGGGACTGGAGAGGCGATGCTGTGAGGGAGGGGACTGGGGGGGCGATGCTGTAAGGGGGGGGACGGGGGGGGTGCGGCTGTGCGGGCGGGGACTGGGGGGGCGATGCTGTCGGGGATTGGGGGACTGGAGGGGCGATGCTGTGAGGGAGGGGACTGGGGGGGCGATGTTGTGAGGGAGGGGGCTGGGGGGAGGGGACTGGAGGGGCGATGCTGTCGGGGATTGGGGGGACTGGAGGGGCGATGCTGTCGGGGATTGGGGGGACTGGAGGGGCGATGCCGTCTGGTCCCGGGGTGTGGGGGGACTGGAGGGGCGATGCCGTCTGATCTCAGGGATGGGGTTGACTGGGGAGGAGGGCTGCCCTGAGCACTGCTAATTCCCCTTTCGCCTGCAGCACGGCTCTGTTCTCCGTCGAGGGGAGCCCCTTCACCATGAGGAGCCCAGCCCGGAGCCACTATCACCCCTCGCCTGCCCGCCTGCCCGGCCCACAGCACCAGTGCATGGTCCGGTGGGGGAGGACGTGGGAAGGCGTTGGGGGCTGGATGGGGGAGCGGGGTCATGCTGTGTTGTGGAGTTTGGGGGGAAGCTGGGTCGGGGTGGGGGCTGCAGGGAGGCATTGGGGGTGCTGGGAAAGGCTGGTTGGGGGAAGTTGGGTTGGGCTGGGGGGGTGCTGCAGAGGGGGAGCTGGATCAGGCAGGCGCGGCTATGGGGAAACCGGGTTGGGCTGTGGCGGTCTATGGGGCTGCATCGTGGGAGAGATGGGGGTGCAGTTTCTGCCCAGGCTGGCCCGCATGGCACTCCTGAGCTTTCTCCATTTCCCCCCCCAGACCCTGAGCCCGGCCCGCCTGCTGACCAGTGTCCCTGCCCTCGCCCCGCACCGACGGCGCCCCCCTGAGCCCATGGCCTCCAGCCCCCCAGACCTCAGCTTCCTGCAGGGCTCCAGCTGCCGGGGGACAGCTCTGGACTCGGACTCCACCAACCCCTTCCCCGAATCGTGGCCCTCGACCGAGCACAGCTCCCCTAGCACCCCCCAGGAGGCGCCCGCCTTGAGGCAGCCCCTGGGCCCCCTAGCCTCAGCCCAGGATGGGGAGTCCATCATTGCCAAGTGAGCTGCTCCCAGGGCAGTGGGATCTGGTGGTTAGAGCGGGGGGTGGGGGCTGGGAGCCAGGACTCCTGGGTTCTATCCCAGCTCTGGGAGGGGAGTGGGGTCTAGTGGCTAGAGCAGGGGAGGGGGAGATTGGGAGCCAGGACTCTTGGTTTTAGGCCTGGTTCCGGGCGGGGAGGGTGACCGTTAACACCATCTCCTTTCCCTGCAGGTACATAGAGCGTTTCCGCCATGGGCAGCCGAGCAGCCGCAGCCAACGCCAGGCGCCCCCCGTCCCCACAGCCAGGGAGTTCTGGTGGCTGGAGCCAGCACCTCCCTCTGACAGCTCCACCCCGAAAGGGGGGGCAAAGCCAGGTACCCTCCCTTGCTGGGCAGGGGTCCCCCACTCCCTAGCTCAGGGTCCCTGCCTGCTTGGGGGAGGGCACTTAGACTAAGGGGTCCCTATCCTGCTTGAGGTCCCTGCGGGTGGGGAGCTGGTTGGTTCCCTGGCCCCTCCTTTAATTGGGCCATCTCCTTACAGACTGTGCGAAGCTGGAAGAGGCCAGGCCAGGATGGGCGCTTGTCAGTCCCCCGCTGCGCCCCATGGTCAGTATTTCGCTTGCAGGGAGGCAGAGCTGGGGGGCACCGGGCAGCTACATAGCTAGGGAGAGGGGCAGGCTGGCTCTGGGGTGCCCCTGGGACCCTGCCCAGCCCCTCTCTATCCACTCTGGGGATCCTACCCCATCCCCAGGACCCTGCCCAGGCCTTCTCTATCTGCTCTGGGGATTCCCCCACAAGACCATGCCCAGCCCCTCTCTATCCACTCTGGGGATCCCACCCCACGCCCGGGACTCTGCCCAGCCCCTCTCTATCTGCTCTGGGGATTCCTCTGCCACCAGGACCCGGCCCAGCCCCTCTCTGGGGCAGCAGGGAACCGTGTCCCCTGGCTGGCTTTGTGGGGGACAGTCCCTGGTGCTACCAGCCCCCTGGGGCCTGATCGTGGGGCTGTTCCCTGCACTGCACGCTTACTCTCTTCCAGGGGGGCCCCTCAGACATCTCCCCGCTGGAGTCGCCTGACCCCGACAGCCACAGCCTGCAGGAGAGAGCTGCCCGGCTGCTGCTGAGAAGGTACTGTCCTGACACACACACCCCTCCCCCCCCGCACTGGGTATCCCCCCCATGGCAGCCCCTTCCCTGCTGTGTACACATCTCCCCCCCTGCAACACCCCCCCCCCCGTGGCACCCCCTGCTGGGTACCCCCCCCCCCCCACTGGGTATCCCCCCTCTGGCCCCTCCTGCATACTGGGGAGAGGCAGGATGCCCTCCAACGGACAAACCCTCTGTCCCCTCTAAGCTTGCCGCTCTTCCTGCAGTGAGTCCTCCCTGAGCAGCACCATCCCCGTCAGCTCTGAGGGGCTGCGCTCCACGCCTCCATCCAGCACCGCGGACTCAGACCAGGCGCTTCCCAGCCCCTCTCACCTCTCCCTGCCGGAGCCCTCCCCAGGTAGGAACCGAGGTACTGGGCCTTTCCCCTCTAGGGGGCACCGGCTCCCATCCGGCCCCAGGGTGGTGACTAGCTGGCTTGAGGAGGGGAGAATGGAACACAGAGCCTTTCCCCTCCAGGGGGCACCGGCTCCCATCTGGGCCCAGAGCGGGTTATTCCCTGTCTCTTGTTCCTCCCGTGATACCCTTTATCTTCCCCCAGAGCCCCTGCCCCCTGCCTGCTGGCCTCCTGCACATATCCCACAATGCTCCTCTTCCACTCGGCCAGAGGATGACATCCTGTTCCAGTGGCGCCTACGTCGGAAGATGGAGCAGGCAAGCCAGGCCGGCAGGTCGCTGCCCCTGCTGGGCTGGAGGACTCAGCTGGCCTGGGGCCCAAGGACGGTAGGAGCCCAGGGGTGATTGGGGGGGATGATTCTGGGAGACCTGCCTCTCCCAGCGGGGATCATGGGGGCACAGCCATCTGTGGGGCTGTTCCCTGCCTGCCCTGCCCCAGAGTGCTGGGCAAGTCAATCTACCCTGGGGTCATGTCACGGACTCTCATGCCCCGTGCTCTCTCGGCTCTGTAAGGTCCCTGGGAGGAGCTCCCCTCAGTGTGACAGCCCTTCTCATGGGTCCACACACTCTTCGGGGGTTAAGCCCTGCGCTCCAGCGCCTCCTGGACCTGCACCTCTCTGAACCTTCCGCATGCCCATGTCTCGCCATGGACCCTGGGGCCTCCACACCCAGAGAGAGCAATGCAACCCCGATCTCTACCCTGCAGTGACTCCCAGCCAACGTAACACAGGAGGGTTTATTGAGCATCTGAATCCAGCACAGGCAGTTCTCAGGGTTCTTGAGCCTGGCCAGTCTCAGTCCTGCGCCCAGACTCAAGAGGCTCAGGCTGCTCTTTGTCCCCAGCCCAGCAGCCCCCTGGCTGGAACCCAGCCACAGGGGTCCTCTCTCCTCAGCCCATTGTCCTTCCACGGGCCAGAATCGGCTGACTGCCAAGCTGGGGAACCTACCAGTCACTAGGGTACCCAATCTCCAGGCAGTTGTCGGGGTCCTGACTGCCAGGCGAGGTAACACCTGCTCCACTCCAGCAACAAACTCCCTCCCACCACCTCGTTAAACACGCAGTACACAGGGGAACTGAGTCACAGACAGCATTCATGCAAGACACTAAGAAAATCCCCCTGCTTCATAAGTCACCCTACTGTCTCTGTGTAACCCCCCACTCAGAGCACCCCCCGCCAATGCTTGCGCCCGTGACGCTCCCGGGTGAGCTCTTATGTGTGACAGGGCATCATACCACTGCCACAAACTGCTCAGAGCCCTTCTGGTCCTTCTATTCCCAGCACCCGCCCTGCCGCAGCGCTGTCCAGCCTGTAGCCCACGCGCTGGACCTCACCATCCACTTCTGTGCCCACCGCTCAAGGATGAGGCTAAATGGGAGGGGGACCAGAGAAGGGTTCAAGGGTTAGAAAACCCGCCCGAGAACGTCAGATGGAAGCCTGGTCTGCACTACTCGGTTAGGTCGACATAGGCTGCGTTGGGTCGACCTAGCCGCAGAAGTGTCATCTCTAAGCCCTGGTCTACACTGTCAGTAACCGCAGCAGCCATGTGTCAACGTAAGTTAGATCAACGTCATTTTGTAGCATAGCCGCAGCCTGAGTCTATAGCTTAACGAAGGGAAGGTGAAGGGGTGACTTATCCCAGTCTGTGAGTGTCTACATGGGGGAGGAATGTGACATCCTGGGCTCTGCCACCACACAAGGGCTGGAAGGTGAAGCTAGACCAGGTCAGCCTGGAAATGAGGCGTGTGGTGAGAGTAAGTAACCACTGGAAGGATTTCCCAAGGAGTGGGAGCATTTGCTGTCACCAACAACTTTTAGATCAAAGTGGGAGGTTTTTCTAAACACCTGCTTGTCATGGGTGCATAAGATCAGGGCTCCCACATTAGAACTGTCCCTGGGAAGAGCCCCTGCGATGCACCATACACCCAGTGGCTCGCTCTTTCGTCAGGGTCAGCTGCAGCCTAGGAAGGCCTTAGGCTGGCGCAGAGAGCTCAGAGTTCAAACATAGCCAGGTCAACCCTGTGACGAACTGGGGATTTTCCCTTGTTATGTTGTACGTGAGTCTTACTGTTTTGCATGAATGCTGTGTGTGCCTCAGTTTCCCTGTGTATTGCACCAATGTCTAGGAGGTCAGAATAAGGGGGTGTGACTTTTGTGGGGGCTGATCTAGCTGCCTACATGGATGCTATAGCTGCCTCTTCGTAACCTGAGACCCAGGAGGGGGATACGACCAGGTGACTCTTGGCTCGGGAAGCAAGACAAAGGCCGGAGGAGAAGCAATGGGCAGGGCAGGGGCCAAGCAGCTGGAAGTCAGTATCGTCTGGGCTGGCTTGGGGCACAGGGGGAGGACCATCTGCGCTCCCCTCCCCCCAAGATGGACTTGGCTGAAAGTCACGGATTTCTGTGCTAACAAGCTCTGTTCTATGCTGTGTTCCTGTTGACTAATAAACCTGTTTTACCGGCTGGCTAAGAGTCACGTCTGACTGTGAAGTTGGGATGCAGGACCCTCTGGCTTCCGCAGGAGCCCCGCCCAGGCGGACTCGCTGTGAGAAGCGCACGGTGTGGAAGGGGATGCTGAATGCTCCGAGGTCAGACTCAGGAAAATTGAAGCTGTGTAAGGCTCAGAGAGAGGAGGCTCCCCCAGAGTCCTGATTGGCTTCATAGGGAGTAGTTCCAGAGCATTGCCCGGTGACTCCGTGACAAACCCCAAGCCCAGCCACATTGTAATGAACCCCACATTCCAACCCTGTCTGTCTGAACATCCAACCGACTTGGTCAGGTCCCAGGGAGAGCCCCCAGACCCCTCCAGCAGCCAAGGCTTTATTCCCCCCTCTTCGCACTTTCCCTGTCCTCTGTTCTCCAGCTGGCTCTCTGCTCCCTGTGGAGAGGTGGGGAAATCCCTCTCTGGGGCGCAGCCGTGTCCTGCTGACCGCTTGCCATTGTCTTCTAGGCTTTTCCATTGATACAGGGCCTGCCTTGGCCAGTCCTTTTGAAGGACCCGGACTCCCTTCATACCTTTGTCTCCTCTCCCAGCCCACCCTGAGAGCAAACAAGCCTTTTCTGCTGTCATGGAGTCACAGTTTGGGTGCTCTGGAACTGATCTGTATGAGGGTCAGCCCAGACTCTGGTGTAACAAGTCTCCCTGCAGGGGCCCTTCCACCAGAGCAAGAAGCATGTTCAGCTTCGGCACTTCCTGGGGCCGATCTCGGAACGTTCAGCCCCCTGTGAGCTCCCTGCAGCAAGCCCACCTGGAAGGGCCCTGCATCCCCACTCCGCAGTCACAGGGACTCAGCCAGTGTGTGACACGGGAGGTTTATTAGTCGTCGGGAACACAGCGTAGGACAGATCTTGTTAGCACAGAAATCAGGAATGTTGTTTCAAAAGAGTCCATCTGGGGCGGGGGGGTGGGGCAGAGCCCTGGGCTCTACCGCCCCACCCCCAGTCCCAAACCAGACTGACCCTTTCAGCTGCCCATTGCCCCCTCTCCTTCCTTTGTCTCTTTCCTGGGCCGGCAGGTCCCCTGGTCTTGCACCAGCACCTCAGGCTGGTTCTTGCAGAGAAGGGGAACTGGCCATCAGTTGCCAGGATACAGCGTGTGGGCCATTCTCTGCAGCCCACCAGCAGTCACACCTGCCCTCTAGGGGTCTCTGCAACGATCACACCCCCTTATCCCACCACCTAGATACTTTAGTATATAGGGCAGGGGTGGGCAAACGTTTTGGCCTGAGGGCCACATCTAGGTATGAAAATTGTAGGGCGGGCCATGAATGCTCATGAAATTGGGGTTTGGGGTGCGGGAGGGGGTGAGGCGTCCGGTTGAGGGTGCGGGCTCTGGGGTGGGGCAGAGGGGTTTGGAGTATGGGAGGAGGCTCTGGGCTGGGGATGAGGAGTTTGGGGTGTAGGAGGGGGCTCTGGACTGGGACTGAGGGGTTTGGAGGGCGGGAGGGGGATCAGGGCTGGGGCAGGGGGTTGGGGCACGGGAGGTGGTATGGGGTGCAGGCTCTGGGTGGTGCTTACCTCAACCAGCTCCCGGAAGCAGCGGCATGTCCCTTCTCCGGCTCCTACACGGAGGTGCAACGCCAGCCAGGTAGCTCTGTATGCTGCCCCATCTGTAGGTGCTGCCCTTGCGGCCAATGATTGCTGCAGAGCCGGTGCTTGGGGAGGGGGAAGCATGCGGAGCCCCCTGGGGGGACATGCTGCTGCTTCCGGGAGCCATCCGCGGAGCGGGGCAAGCTCCTGCTTCCTGGTGGGAGCTCAAAGACCGGATTAAAAGGTGTAACAGGCTGGTCATGGCCCACGGGCCGTAGTTTGCCCACCCCAATATAGGGGAAGCTGAGTCACACACAGTATTCAGAGAAAACATTAAGAATGTTCCCATTTCGTCCCATCCCCCCCACCCGGTAACAATGCATCATATAGGGGAAACTGAGGCACACATTGTCATCATAAAAATATGACAGAAAATTCCCCTGTTGCCATGCAGCTCGAGGAATTCTTCAGGGCAGGTCTCGGGTTGTGTTACACAGGGGGCCAGACTAGGTGATCACTACGATCCCTTCTGGCCTTGGGATCTAGGAATCTGTAGCAACTCTTAGTTCCCACAAGCAACCCCATCAGTCTGTGAGTCCCTCCCTTGTCCAGCTTGGGCCCCTGGGCTGGGCTTCCTGTCGCAGGTGAGCAGCTGACAGCAGGTTTCCCCTCGGGCTGCTCTGGAGGGTGCCTTCCCTGCCACCTGAGCGTCTCCTAGGCACCCCCAAGCTGGGGTTGGCTGGCCTGTTGGTTTGGAGAGCGCCTTGAAGCTCGTAGCATTTCCCAGGGTTGCCATCAGGTGCGTCTCCCAGCGAAATCACAGACAATCCCGTGGTGACGCACAAATGTTTGTGTTTTTAATGCAGCGAGCTCTGGCGATACTTAATGTTATTCCAGGATATTGCAGGCAATGCCCCTTCATCGGCACACCTCTCCCCTTATTCCTGCAGGGCGATGGGGCGTGCATGGCATGTCCTGGCATTGGGCTGCTGCCAGGTGCGGGGGCATGGAGGAGCAGAGATGGTGCTGCATTCCCAGTGCCTGCTGCACAGCAAGAAGTGAGATCTGGCCCGGAGTGGGCACCAGGACCCTCTGCTCTTTGCCAAGGGATGGGGCACCCCCTAGAGGTGCCCTTCCTGAGTGCTGAGCCAGCTGTGGTGCAGAACCCCATAGCTGTCCACGTCCTGGGGCACCTGGCATCTGCTGCCACCCCCTCCAGCACACCACAGCCTGAGGGAGATGGAGGAGGAGCTGCAGAGAGGTGGAGCTCCCAGGATTCTCGGCGGGGAGCGGGACCAGCAGAGCAGCCCATCTCCCAGCATGCTCAGTGGGCAGCAGGACCATCGGAGCGGCCCGTCTCGCAGGATGCTTGGCGGGCAGCAGGACCATTGGAGTGGCCCATCTCCCAGGATGCTCAGTGGGCAGCAGGACCATCTGAGCAGCCCGTCTCACAGGATGCTCAGCGGGCAGCGGGACCGGCGGAGCGGCCCGGCTCGCAGGATGCTCGGCGGGCAGCGGGACCGGCGGAGCGGCCCGGCTCGCAGGATGCTCGGCGGGCAGCGGGACCGGCGGAGCGGCCCGGCTCGCAGGATGCTCGAAGGGCAGCGGGACCGGCGGAGCGGCCCGGCTCGCAGGATGCTCGAAGGGCAGCGGGACCGGCGGAGCGGACCGGCTTGCAGGATGCTCGAAGGGCAGCGGGACCGGCGGAGCGGCCTTGCTCCCAGGATGCTCGGCGGGCAGCGGGACTGGCGGAGCGGCCTTGCTCCCAGGATGCTCGGCGGGCAGCGGGACAGGCGGAGCGGTACGGCTCCCAGGATGCTCAACGGGGAGCCTGGGCAGTGGGTGTGGCACAGCACATACCTAAAGAGACCCAGCGGCCTTCCAAGCCTCAGCTGTGGCGAGGCAGAGCTGCCACGGAGCCAGAGGCGACCCCCAGCTGTAGGAGGAGAGGCAGGAAGGGGGAGTCATCCATCCACAGTGCCCTGGGGCAGGTGCAGTACCCAGAGAGAGGCTGGCTGTGGGAAGTGGGGTGGGGGCGTGGGCTGTGGAGGGAGTTCCTCTCCCAGCAAGGGTCACTGTGGGGAGCACCTGGCCTCCCAGAAGAGGAGGATGGGGCAGGGGCGCTGGCTGGGGGGAGTGGGGTGGGGCGGGGCGCTGGCAGGGTAGGGGAGTGGGTTTGGGGTGCTGGCTGGGGGTGCAGGCTGCAGGGAGCACGATAGTGGTCCGGGCTGGGGGTGCAGAGAGCAGGCCAAGTGACCTCCCTTATCTCTCTCTTTCCCAGGTGATCTCTGAGAGGCTGTTCTCCCCCCCGGAATCCCATCCCCCCACCAGGGGACGCCAGTCAGGGGAGGGAGCAGTCTCCCCTCCAGAGCAGAGTGGCTCCCAGCACCCACAGCTGCTGCAGCTGGCGGTTCAGCTGCTAGAGGAGGCGGAGGGTGAGGGGGTGCAGGCGGTGGCTGGCAGCCTGGGTAGGGGAGAGAGGGCTGGTGGGGGGCTCAGTGAGGAGTGGCAGCAGGAAGTGGGAGATCTGCTCAGGTCTCATTTCAGGTGGGAGGGGCTCTGAGCAGGGCTAGGGAGGGATCTAGCCAGGGTCCCAGTGGAGGTGGGGGCTGGGGGGAACTGGATGGGATCTTGGGGGTGGGGGATCTTGCTGGGGTCTGAGTGGGGGTGGGGCAGGGGGTGTGAGTGGGGGCAGGTGGGATTTGGGGGGACCTGGCTGGGGTGTGAGTGGGGGCAGGTGGGATTTGGGGGGACCTGGCTGGGGTGTGAGCCGGGCTCCCTCTGTCGCCCCCAGAATCAGATGGCACTGAGTTCGAGGAGGATCCACTGCTGGAGGTGCTGCGGGGCCAGCGGGAGGATCTGCGCAGCCAGCTCCGGTAATTACCCGGCGCAACACTAGGGGGTGCTGTGGGGCAGGGCAGAGGATGGCTGCTGTCCCCATGGGGCAGCTGCCCTACCCCAGAGCTGGCCTGCCCAGCTCAGAGATGCAGCTGTCCGGGGCACACCCAGTGCTAATTTGTGCTCTCTCACTCCCCAGGGCCGTCGACATCGCAGTGTCCAGGCTCGTGTCTCAGGGCTTGGCTGAGCCGCCTGGCCGCCCCTGCTGAGGGTCTCTGGGTCTTCCTCCCTCCCAGCCCTGCTCTGTCTGGAATCGGCCTTGGGGGGGGCCGTTAACAGGGCGACTAGCTGTGAGTCCACGTGCCAACATTGAGTCAGCCCAGAGCCGGAGGCGGCGAATCTGCCAGCTCCCCTCGGGCCAGACAGGCTACCTAGCGCCGCCTACACCTCAGCCAGGACCTCGCGCCCCTTGGGGGAGGGTCATTGACTCAGTGGGGGCACAGTAGGGAGAGCTCCCAGCCCCCCGCCTGGCCCAGCGGGTGGGTGCTCTAGGGCACAGGTGTGCCGGGAGGAGCTGTTCCCTGGCCAGGTGTGGATGCTTTTTGCTGTTTTCTTAGGCAATGTAATAAAAGTGGTTTTGCTAATTGGCATGGGATGGGCTTGTCTGCAGCCGGCTCTGTGATGTGGAAATGGGGTCTAGGGGGTGCCAGCTCCCATCCGGCCCCATGATGGGGGGCTGGCTGGCTCAGGGGGGCAGGAAATGGCGCACAGGGCCTTTCCCCTCTAGAGGGCACTGGCTCCCATCTGGCCCATGGCGGGGGGCTGGCTGGCTCAGGGGGGTAGGGAATGTGGCAGGGGGCCTTTCCTCTCTAGGGAGTTTCTCGCCCCCCCTGAAAGAGCTGGCGCTCCCTAGTGGGGAAGCCCCATGCCTCAGCCTGTACTGCCCCCCAGGTGAGGAAGCCTGGCCCTCTGCCCAGCCCCCTGTGCCGAACTCTGGCTCTCCCTGGCCCGGGGCCAGCGCCCGTGTCAGGCCGGCAAGTGCCGGCTCCTGGCTCCCCCGGCCCCTCATAATCAGCCTTTTGTGTGTCCAGTCCTCAATGGCCGTGTGTGTGTGCTGCCCACCCCACGGCCCCCACCCCACAGGGCACCGCAAAGCCAAGGGCTCCGCTCCCTGCCCCATGGCAACTGCATCCTGCCAGGGCAGCTCCGCTGGTGGGAACTGGTTAGTGTGGCGCTGACTGCGGGGGCTGTGAGACAGCGCCTCGGCTGGGGATGTACCCCACTGCCCCCTGTTAGAGAGTGGGGTGTGTACACATACACACACCTCACTGCCTTCTGCTGGCTGGGATACCAGCTGCATTGCTGTGTGTCCTGCACCCTGTCCCGCTGGCAGCAGAGGGGGATTCTCCTCTGCTCCAGCCACGTCCAGTCCAGCAGAGTGATCCCTTCCCCCTCAGCGCTCTGGGGCTGGGCCCAGCTCGGCCCCGTGCTCAGGAAGTGAGTGGGAGCTGGAGGCTAAATCGGGCTCCCGGCTCTTCGGCCCCAGCGGCCTGCAAACAGGAAGTGGGAGCCAGCAGCATTGGGGAGGGGGTGGGGGCAATTCCTGTCCCCACGGCTACTGGGGGGAGAAGGACAGGGGGAACTACAGCCCCCTGCTGTCCCAGCCTCACCCCCCCCCCCCAGCCCTGCAGGTGCCCCTCAATCCCAACCTGCAGCCCCCTGCTGTCCCAGCCTCCCTCCCCCGCCAGCCCTGCTGGTGCCCCTCAATCCCAACTCTCAGCACCCATTGGTGTTCTAACTGGGGGGACTGGCTGGCTGCCAGGGGAGGAGGGGGGCTTTCCCTCTAGGGACGCCAGCCCCGATCCGGCCCCAGGGTGGGGGCTGTTAAGCTCGGTGCCATGTGCTGATGCTGCCTGTTGCCCCCAGCCCTCCGTTGTGCGTGGTGCCCAGGGCAGCTCCCTGCAGGCAGCCCAGGAGGAACCGATCAGCAACTCGACTTCCCCTTTCAGCAGCGCGACAATGTGGTTTAACCTGCGGGTTCCAGCTTCCTGCGCTGGGCGGCCTGAGGCAGTGCAGAGTCACAGCTCTGCCAGAGCCCCCAGGCCCCACGCTGGAGCCCCCTGCACACCCGGACACGGGCTCTGAGCCTCCACAGGTAGGGGGGCCTGGGGGGATCCCGCCAGTGCCCCGGACGCCTGGGTCCCATGGGCTGGGCAGCGCCAACTGCAGAGTCCCCTGGGGGCGGAGATACCACCTGAATCCGAGGGATCCCGGCGCGCCTGTTCAGTGGGGGCCTTCCCGCTCTGTTGCTTCCTGGCTCACTCCCTGCTTGCTTGGGCTGCCACCTGCGCCCATTTGCACCGTCTGCCCCAGGGGCTCTGGCTGCCCATCGGGGCAGTGCCTGGCTGGTCTCCTGCCCCTCCCCACATGCCTTCTGCCCGGGGACTCTTGCTGGGGCAGCGCCTGGCTGGTCTCCTGCCCCTCCCCACATGCCTTCTGCCCGGGGACTCTCGCTGGGGCAGTTCCTGGCTGGTCTCCTGCCCCTCCTCACATGCCTTCTGCCCAGGGGCTCTCGCTGGGGCAGCGCCTGGCTGGTCTTCCCATGCAGCCCTTCGCTCCCTTCCTGCACATGCCCCTCCATCCACCCTGCCACCCACCCCCTCCATCTGTCCACCCGCGTCTCCCCATGCGCCCCGTCCACCCGCATCTCCCCATGTGCCCCATCCATCCATCTGCCCCTCCTCATGCGCCCCCACCATCCATCCACCTGCCCCTCCCCACGCGCCCACTCCACCTTTGCGAACTGGTGTGGGACAGGAGAGACCCCAGAGGCCTGGAAAAGGGAAATATCGCATCTGTCTGAGCATAGGGACAACCCAGGAGCTCCTAGACCAGCCGGGGAGAGAGAATGGACACTCCCATTGTCCCTTAGCAGGTGGGGTGGTGAGACGTGGCCGTCCGGGGCACATGGATTTGTCCAGAATAAATCATGTCCCTGACCCACTCTCCTCCAATAGGGCCCAGCCTTGGGGCAAGGGGGGCGGTTGACATGAGCTATCTCCCCTTCAGTGAGGCTGTTGATATTGTCCCACGTCACCTCCTGAGCAAACCAGGGCCATGCAGCCTAGCCGAGCCTGCTAGGGGGCAGGTGCCCATTCCCAGGGGGTCGTGTCGGTGGTTGGCAGCGAGTGGGGCCCGCCAGGATCAGGCCTGGCTCCAGTTCTGGGCAGTATCTTCATCAGGGACTGGGCTAATGGCAGCTTGTAGCGTTTGCGGACAGTACCCAGCCAGGCGGGGCACGAGTGCTTTGGGGGATAGGATTCGAAACCCAAGTGATCTGGAGAAATGGCCCGGGAGACACCGGCTGAAATTCACGGAGGTCGCATGGAAAATACAAGGCTAAGGCAGGTTGACGCAATGCTGCCTGGTGCCGCTGAGCTGACCGGAGAGCCACATGGCACCTCCGTGAGAGAGGTAGCGACATCCCTGGGAGGCACCCTCGGGTCGCCAGGGTGCCGTCTGCACTGAGGTTAGGCTGGTGCAGCTGCCTCGCTCAGGGGGGATTTTCACACCCCAAGCGGCGTGGTTCTACCACTGCACAATTTGAGTGTAGCCCTGGTCTGAGGGGGAACCACTGCCCAGATCCCAGCTGGTGCTGCCAGTCTAGGAGAGTCTGCCAGAGAAGGAGCTGGGTGGAGAGTGGGTCACAAACTAGAGATGAGTCACCAGAGTAATACTAGTGCCAAGCCAGCGCCCATCGTTCTGGCTGAGTCAGCAGGGGCCTGGGAGCCAGACAGGAGCAGCACTGCGGCCACGCTGAGGAGCCACTGTGGCTCCTGACGCAGCAGCTTCTTGCCTCCCCGGGCCACATGGGGCCCCACTCCCTGGGACTGGGGTTTCCCTCCGCCCCACGTCTGTGCAGCAGGCACCTGTGTGTGTGTGTGTGAACACTGCCCCCCCTTACAGGGGATGAGCCCAGCTCTGTGTGTGCTGCCCCCTGCTGGAGGGGCTGAGTCCCCCTCCCTATGTGTGTCAGTCACGCACTGACCCCCAGCCCCTCTCCGACTCCTGCATGGGGGTCCTTCCTCCCCCAGCCTCCTGGGAAAGCCCCAGCCCATCTGCCTTCCCAGCAGGCAGGGGGTGGGCAGTGGGGAGGGAAATCCCTTGTCCCCGCCCCCCTTCCCAACACAGCCTTTTTTTTGCTCCCTCCTTTCCCACCCTCCCCACTTGCACTTCCCCCTCGGCCTGTCTCTTCCTTCTGCATTTCCCTCCCTGCCCTCCACCCAGCCTTTGTGCCCTCTGCCACCAAGATCACCAGTAGGGAAACAGTGACTTTGGAGATCATGGAGGGGCAGGCCAGCTCCCCCTCCCCATGCAGTGAGAGGCTCAGGCTCTCAGCAGACCCAGGCAGCATTGGTCACACGCAGGCAGCTCCCCCTTCTCCCAGCAACAGGCACAGGCTCTCAGCAGACCCAGGCAGCCTCTATCCCAACCACTAAAGCCAGAAGTTTTAGCAGCCCATGAAAGCTGAAGCTCTGTGGGACATGATGGCACCAGTACAGCCACAGACCACGTTGGAGGTGACGGAGCCAGCTCACAACTGAGAATCTGACAACCAGCTGGCTTGGGGGGCGGGGACTGGGCATGGGACCTTTCCCCTCCAGGGGGCACCAGCTTCGATCCAGCCCCAGCCTGTGCTAGGGGATGTTGCTCTCTGACCCCCCAGCCTTGCTCCATCTCTAAGCTTGGCACGGAGGGGCGCTGTGCACATGACAGTGGGACAGACCCAGCCGGGCCCATGGACATACCTGGCAGAGCCCCACAGTGCTACCACCCCAGCCCTGCTCTCTGAAACCCGCTGCCCTGCTTGGCGAGTCTCAGTCCAGCTGGGGCTGCCCTGGCGGTGATCTCGCAGCCTTGGGCTGGGCAGGGAGGCGGGTAAGAAACCCCCGGAACAGTGGGGGCGGGAGGCGCTCAGCAGGGGGTGCGCTCCCCATGCAGTCAAGGCTGGCCCCAGTGTGGCGTCCCTGGGCGGCTCTTCCTCAGCTGCCCCACCCCAGAGGTGGCTGCATCTCATCTGTGGGCGAGCCATCCCTGTGTGGAATTATTTGTTGCTGTTCCCTGGCTGCCCTGCCCCAGAGGTGGCTGCATCTCAGTGCCAGGCAAGCCGTCTGTGTAGGCAGTGGTGCTGGACTATTGATAAAGAGGACAGTTGTGGCAAGCACGAAGGGCGTCATAGTGCAAAAGGCAAGGGGGGGTGTGCATGGTGGGGGCAGAGTAGCCTCATGCACTGGGCACAGGTGGGTGTGCCCAGGAGGATGTAGGTCAGGGGTGGGCAAACTACAGCCTGTGGGCCAGATCCGGCCTGCCAGCCGTTTTAATCTGGCCCTCGAGTTCCCGCTGGGGAGCGGGGTCTGGGGCTTGCCCCGTTCCAGCCAGGGAGCAGGGTTGGGGGCCACTCCACGCGACTCCTGGAAGCAGCGGCATGGCCCCCCTCTGGCTCCTATGCATAGAGGCAGCCAGGGGGCTCTGCTCTGCATGCTGCCCCCGCCCCAAGTGCTGCACCTGCAGCTCCCATTGGCTAGGAACCGCCGCCAATGGAAGCTGCAGGGGCGGTGCCTGTGGACGGGACAGCATGCAGAGCCGCCTGGCTGTGCCTCTGTGTACGAGCCGGAGAAGGGACATGCCACTGCTTCTGAGAGCCGCTTGAGGTAAGCGCCGCCCAGAGCCTGCCCCCCTGAGCCTGCCCCCATGCCCCAACCCCCTGCCCCAGCCCTGATCCCCCTTCTGCCCTCCAAACCCTTCAGTCCCAGCCCAGAGCACCCTCCTACACCCCAAACTCCTCATCCCCAGCCCCACCCCAGAGCCTGCACCCCCAGCTGGAGCCCTTACTCCCCCCCACACCCCTCCACCCCAGTCCGGAGCCCCCTCCTGCTCCCTGAACTCCTCATTTCTGGCCCATACCCCCAACCAGAGCCCTCACCCCCTCCTGCACCCCAACTCCAATTTTGTCAGCATTCCTGTCCCGCCATACAATTTCTATTCCCAGATGTGGCCCTCAGGCCAAAAAGTTTGCCCACCCCGATGTAGGTGCACAGGGCCCAGGCCAGCGTGTGTGGCAGGGAGGCGCTGGCGTGAGACTTGTGAGCAAGTGTGCACAAGGGGATCTCAGTGCCATGAGCACAGCCATGCCAGCCTGCACCCAGCTCACCCTTAGCTCAGAATTCAGCCCACAGATTTAGCGCCGACGGGATCTGGCGACCCCCAGCAGCTTCCTGCTGCGGTTCCCAAATGCGGGCAGGAAGCAGAAGCAGCATCTGCAGGAGGAGCGAGATCTGATCCAGGCAGCTTAGACCTCTGGGGATGCTTGCCCAGCACTGATGTGCAGTCACCTCAGGGGCAGCTGGGGAACAGCCACACATAACACTGCACAGGGACGGCTTGGGTGGAGCAGCTGGGGAACAGCCACATGTAAGGCCGCACAGGGACCTCTCATTAGTGTCCCTGTGTGGCAGGGACCCTGGCCACAGCTGGACCCCATCATTGACCCCCTCCCTGCCTCAGGGTCTCCAGCTCCCCACCATGGAGCCCCGCGTGCTGCGCCGATTCTCCTTGGTGGACAACAGCCAGCAGAAGTGGATGCCCCGTCTGCGCTCTCTCTCCACGGTAGGGAGCAGAAAGGGAACTCGGCATCCCCCCGCCCCACCATGGGGCAGGGTCTGGGGGGGGGCACAATGAGTGCTGGGGGGCAGGGATTCCTGGAGGGGTCTGGGAGATGCACCACAACGCTGCTCCCTGATCTCTCCCCAAAGCACAGCCCCCCAACTTCTCTGCCCTGACCCAGATATGCAGCCCCCCTCCTGAGGAGTCTCCCCAGATTGGTATCCCTGAACCCAGACAGACAGCCCCCCCAACACACACACAGCGGGCCCATCCCCCCAGCCGGGGGCAGCAGGGACTCCCACACTGACTCGCACAGGTCCCCTTCCCTGCAAAGCCCCCCCAATCCCTCCACAAATCCTCCTGACCCTCAATCCTTTCCCATTCCCCCACCTGTTACAGACTCCATGACACCCCCCATCACTTGCAGCCACAGCCCTGCGTGGAATACCCTGGCCACCCCATAGCCTCCCTCCCTCTCCCCCCACCTTCACCCTGATTAGTGTCCCTTCACAGCCCCCTCCTGCACCCCACAGCCCCTTACACCCTCATGCCCCCCCATGCAGCTCCCAACCCCCTCATTCATGTAATCCCCTCCCCACACCAAATACCCCCGGCACTGACACCCCCCACACCCTAACCCTAACCTGCCCTGTTCCTCACACTGGGCAGAGTGGGCTGGGGGGGCTCAGGTGGGGAGGAGGAGCTGAGGGGGTCAGTCTGCGGAGAGTTGGGGCTGGGAGTCAGTCTGTGGGGGGCTGGGGGTCAATCTGTGAGGCACTGGGGCTGGGGGGGTCAAATGTGGAGCACTGGGGGTCAGTCTGTGGGGGAAGGGGCTGAGGTCAGTCTGTGGTGGGAGGCTGGGAGGGGTTCGTGCTGTATCCTGTGCTGAGTGACATAGGAGCATCCCCCCCCCCCGGATTCCCAGCCCTGACACTGCCACCAAGGGCCTGGGTCTCGGGGCGGAGCTGGGAGCCAGGACCTGGTTCCTGGAGGGGAGTGGTTGGGGGCGGGGTGGGGGGAGCTGGGAATCCTGGGTTCTCTCCCTAGCTCCAGGAGGGGAGTGGGGTCTGGTGGTTAGAGCAGGGGGGCGGGGTGGGGGGAGCTGGGACTCCTGGGTTCTCTCCCTGGCTCAGGGGGGGGGAGTGGGGTCTGGTGGTTAGAACGGGGGTGGGGGCTGGGACTCCTGGGTTCTCTCCCTGGCTCGGGGAGGGGAGTGGGGTCTGGTGGTTGGAGCGGGGGTGGGGGCTGGGACTCCTGGGTTCTCTCCCTGGCGGGGGTGTCCGTGCGGCCGGGCTAACAGAAGCCCCTTTGTGTGGGTTGCCCAGCTGCTGGCGCCCGGCCCATTGTGCCTCTGTCCCTTTGCATCTCAATGGGAACGTACCAGCGGGCGCCGGGGGGGCCTCCGCCCTCCCAGCCCCCCACCCCCGGGGGCGCTCCCTGGGCCCCCCTCCCGGTGGGGCTGGACGTGGGGCGCACCCCTGGATCCTGCCCCCCCGCCCTCCTCTCCCAGGGGCTTTCCCGTTCTCTCCTTCCCCGCGCGTGGGGGGTAGCGGGGGGGCGGTTAAAGAGCGAGCGCTCCCCCTTCCCCTGCTCCCCCGTGTGTCTGTCTCCCTCCGCCTCCCCCTCCACGCTCCGCCCCTCCCTCGCTCCCTCCATCCGTCTGCCTGGCTCCTTCCCTCCCTCCTTCCGCCCCCTCCCTCCGGCTCGTTCCCCCTCTCCGCGGCTCCGAGCCCGGCTAGGCTCTGTTCTGGGCGCCCGCCCGCACCCCCCGCTCCCCTCCCCGTCTGCCTCCTTCCCGCTCTCTCCAGCTCCTGCACCCTCACGCCCCATTGTGCCTCTCTCGACCCATGGCCATTGGGAGCTGACCGCCCCCACCCACGCTCCCTCCCGGCGGGGGGGGGGCTGCGGATGGGGGTCCTGCCCCCCTAGATGCCGCCCCCCTCCGCATGGCTCCGGCCCCCACCCCCGGCTTCTCCTAGCGGACCGGAGACACAATGGTGGTAAGTGGGGGGTTTATTGTCTGGGCTGACGGGGAGGGGTCCCCATTGGATTGTGCCCCCATGTTTGTTTAACCCTCTACCCACCCCAAAATGCTGGGGGGCCCCCGGCTGGCCCCGGCGCCAACGCTCCCCCCACATGCACCTGTTCCTTAGCCCCACCCACATCCCAAACCCCATATGTATATTTAGGGTGTCCTCCCCTGCACCCCTAATCCCCCTTTGGGGCGTCTCTCAGATTGGGGGATCTATTCCAATGTGTATTTAGGGTCTCCTCCCCATACCCCACAATCCCGCCTCGGAGCATCTCTCAGATGGGGGGTTATGGAGTTTTAGTGGTGTCTTCCCCCCCATAAACCTCTCTGACCATAAAGATTTGTGGGGGATCCCCACCCCCACAGTGCACACCTCTCTCACTTTCGTGTTTGTGTGTGTGTGGGGGGGGAGAGATTTTGCAGGGAATCCCAGTTCCAAAATCCCCACACCCCCAAAATCCTCTTTTTGGGGGCCAAGGGAATCACCCCTATAAATGCTCTGAGATTTGGCAGTCCCACTCCCACACTGTAGGTATTTTGGGGTGCCCAGTTTCTCTCATCAGTTTTTATTTGGGGGGGCTATAATTTTTCCAGCTGTCTTGCTCTGTATTTTGGGGTCTTGGCCTCTTTCTGCCTGAAATCACCTGGCACCCAATCTTAGCCCCCCATGAGGGGTTGTGCTGTCCACTTTTGCAGAGGAAATGGGGGGTCTCTGTTAATCCAGTGGGGGGATATTCAGCCCCCTAACCCCGAATGATGCAGCTAGATGGGGAAATGGGGACACAATAGAGTTGTGGGGGGAGAGAGCCCCAACCCCAAACTATTGGGGTGGGTTATAAGGGGTCTAGAGAGGCTGGGTGTGGGTTATGGGGGAGCAGCTCGCTGAGGGGCAGGGATTGGAGGTGCAGCTAGGTAGGGGGTGGGAGATAAGGGGGACAGCTGGGCTGGGGGGGAGGGAACTGGGTTATGGGGGGCATCTTGTGCTTTTCCTGGGTCCCCGTGGGAGGAACTGGGCCATTGCAAGAAGCTGTTATGTAAACCCCCCCCCCCCACGTGTCTTAAACCCCCCCCCCCCAACATGGAGGTGGCGGGAGTGGAGTGTGTGTGTCTCCTACACAACCCCTTGTGGGAGGAAGGGAGGCAGCGGGGTATCAGGGATATGGCCAGGTGTTTCTGGGGGTCGGTTCCTTGGGGGGGGGATGGGAAGGGAAGGTGCATGGGGGGCGAGGAGGGGGGTTACCCCAGCCCAGGCACCTCCTTCCCCCCATGGCATCCCCCCCTTCCTGCCCCCACACCCATCCCACTTGGAGAGAAGGGCCAGGCCGGGCGGTTCTGGGCCTGACCCAGTTCGGAGGCCATTGGGGCTCCCCCCCCCCAATCAATAACCGGAGCCTCCATGCAACTGACAGAGAGGACGTGGACTCTGATCCAGCCCCAGGGCAGGGAATGGGGCACGGGGTCTTTCCCCTCTAGGGGGACACCAGCTCTGATGCAGCTCCAGGTTGGGTTGGATTTTGGGGTGCCGTTTGGGGCTCCATATGCATTTGGGGCTGTCGGGTGTGGTGACTTCTACCCCTCATGAGCTGCCTCCGCCCGTGCCTGTACCCCTCCCTCACCACCCCTCAACAAGGTCCTGCCCCCAAATCTGTCTGGTGGGGATAGGAGGGGAGATGTCCCTTTCCCAGCAATCCCCCAACCTCTCTGGACAGTGCCAGGGATTTGGGGGTGATGGGGGTCTGTCTCAAAGGGTAAAACGGGGAGCTGCAGGAAGGGGTGGGGGTCATGGCAAAGAATATCTAAGCAGGCAGCTCGGGTGTGAATTATTGACCGGAAACCTGATCCATGGAGATTGTTGCTCCGCAGGCTGCTAAAGCCAAAGGGGATGGGATTACACGGCGCAGGGGGGAGAACTGGGACAGTTGTCATGTAGCAGGGATGCAGCCACCTCTGGGGTGGGGCAGCATCTCAGTGCTGGGTGAGCTGTCCCCGTGCAGCATTATGTGCAGCTGTTCCCCAGCTGCCCCAACCCAGAGCTAGCTGCAACTCTGCACTAGACAATTTGTCCCCGTGCAGTGTTATGTGCAGTTGCTCCCCAGCTTTCTCCCCCCTGAGGTGGCTGCAACTCAGCTTTGGGCTCCTTTTGGGGGATGGTAAATTGGTGCTGAGGTCTGTTTGATTTGCCCTTGCAGGCCCGCAGCACGGACAGTCTGGACAGGACGGGGGATGGGCCGCTCCGCCCTCTGGGGAACACAGCCGCCAGTGTCAAGGGGAAAGCCCCCAAGAGGTAAGCAAGGGGAGCCCTGTTCCAGGAGGGGCATCCCTAGTGGTGAGTGTGGATGACGCGTGCCTGGCCCGTCCATGCAATTGGGGAGCAAGTGGGTTCTCTGCTGGGGTCCCCGTGGGCTGGGCGGTCGCCGATGGGAGGGGAGGGCTCAGATCTCAGGCTCCCCCCTCGGGGGCATGTGTCCCATGGGAGTCCAGCTAGAGAAACAGACAATTAAAGGAACAATAGAAAGGACAGCCTCCTCTAATACCTGGGCTGAGATATAGCTCCAGGGGAAGGATGGCGCTGTGCCTGGGTGCCAGGGGGTCCGAGGGGCTCAGGTATAGCGAGGGGCCGTGTCTGTGTCTGGGTGCTGGAAGGCCTGGGGGTCTGGGATATAGCGGGAGGGAGGGTGTGTCTCGATGCAGGGGGTCCCAGGGCTGGGATATAGCCTGGGGGGAGGATGGGCTGTGTCTGGGTGCGAGGGAGTCCGGGGCGCTGGGGTATAGCGAGGGGACGGGGATGTCTCGGTGCCATGAGAGCTGGGATATAGATGGGGGTGTGTCTAGGTGTTAGGGGTCCCAAGGCTGGGATATAGATGGGGGGCGTGTCTAGGTGCTGGGGGTCCCAGGGCTGGGATATAGATGGGGGGCGTGTCTAGGTGCTGGGGGTCCCAGGGCTGGGATATAGATGGGGGGCGTGTCTAGGTGCCGGGGGTCCCAGGGCTGGGATATAGATGGGGGGCGTGTCTAGCTGCCGGGGGTCCCAGGGCTGGGATATAGATGGGGGGCGTGTCTAGCTGCCGGGGGTCCCAGGGCTGGGATATAGATGGGGGCCGGGTCTAATTGCTGGGGGTCCCAGGGCTGGGATATAGATGGGGGGCGTGTCTAGGTGCTGGGGGTCCCAGGGCTGGGATATAGATGGGGGGCGTGTCTAGCTGCCGGGGGTCCCAGGGCTGGGATATAGATGGGGGCCGGGTCTAATTGCTGGGGGTCCCAGGGCTGGGATATAGATGGGGGGCGTGTCTAGGTGCTGGGGGTCCCAGGGCTGGGATATAGATGGGGGGCGTGTCTAGCTGCCGGGGGTCCCAGGGCTGGGATATAGATGGGGGCCGGGTCTAATTGCTGGGGGTCCCAGGGCTGGGATATAGATGGGGGGCGTGTCTAGGTGCTGGGGGTCCCAGGGCTGAGATATAGATGGGGGGCGTGTCTAGGTGCCGGGGGTCCCAGGGCTGGGATATAGAGGGGCACCTGTCTAGGTGCTGGGGGTCCCAGGGCTGGGATATAGAGGGGCACCTGTCTAGGTGCTGGGGGTCCCAGGGCTGAGATATAGAGGGGGGTGTCTAGGTGCCGGGGGTCCCAGGGCTGGGATATAGCAGGGGGCAGGGGAGACACTGCGCTCTGTCTCGCTTTTGGGTACATGGCTGTTATCTGATTAGGGCATTGTGGGTGCTTGAGGTATTCTGGGGGTGCTGTATGCTGGGCGGTTGGAGTTTGGGATATAGCAACAGAATAGCGTTCAGTCTGCAGTCGGGGTCCCGGGTTGGGGTACTGCTGAGGGGGAATGGGTTCTGTGGGGGGGTTGGGGTACAGCTGAGGGGGGATGGATTCTGGGAGGTTGGGGTCCCTGGTTGGGGTACAGCAGAAGGGAAATGGGTTCTGGGGGTTTGGGGTACAGCCAAGGGGGGATGGGTTCTGTGGAGGGTTGGGGGTCCCTGGTTGTGTATAGCAGGGGGTTGGGATATCATGCGGGGTTTGGGTACCCAGTGCTGTGTGAGTATCAGGGTGTCAGGTTACTCTGTGCTACCTGGCTTACCATGTGGGGTTGGGTACCTCATGGTGAGTAGGATACTGTGGGGCATTGGTACCCCATGTTATCTGGGGTACAGCAGTGTCGGGGTACCCTGCGGGTGGGTACATCATGCTGTCTGGGATACAGCGGTGCTGGGGTGCCCTGTGCTGTGTCGGGTACCATGGGGCTGGGTACCCCGTGCTGTCTGGGGTACAGCAGTGTTGGGTACACCGTGCTGTGTGTGATACCATGGGGGGTGGGTACCCCATGCTGTGTGGAGTACCATGGGGTGGGTACCCCGTGCTGTGTGGGGTACAGCAGTGTTGGGGTACTGCGTGCTGTGGGCGGTACCATGGGGGTGGGTACCCCGTGCTGTGTGGGGTACAGCAGTGTTGGGGTACCCCTTGCTGTGTGGGGTACCATGGGGGTGGGTACCCCGTGCTGTGTGGGGTACCATGGGGGTGGGTACCCGGTGCTGTGTGGGGTACAGCAGTGTTGGGGTACCCCGTGCTGTGTGGGGTACCATGGGGGTGGGTACCCGGTGCTGTGTGGGGTACAGCAGTGTTGGGGTACCCCGTGCTGTGTGGGGTACCATGGGGGTGGGTACCCGGTGCTGTGTGGGGTACAGCAGTGTTGGGGTACCCCGTGCTGTGTGGGGTACCATGGGGGTGGGTACCCGGTGCTGTGTGGGGTACAGCAGTGTTGGGGTACCCCGTGCTGTGTGGGGTACCATGGGGGTGGGTACCCGGTGCTGTGTGGGGTACAGCAGTGTTGGGGTACCCCTTGCTGTGTGGGGTACCATGGGGGTGGGTACCCGGTGCTGTGTGGGGTACAGCAGTGTTGGGGTACCCCGTGCTGTGTGGGGTACCATGGGGGTGGGTACCCGGTGCTGTGTGGGGTACAGCAGTGTTGGGGTACCCCGTGCTGTGTGGGGTACCATGGGGGTGGGTACCCGGTGCTGTGTGGGGTACAGCAGTGTTGGGGTACCCCGTGCTGTGTGGGGTACCATGGGGGTGGGTACCCTGTGCTGTGTCGGGTACCATCGAAGTACAAACATAAGAACGGCCAGGCTGGGGCAGCCCAGTGTCCGGTGCCTGGGCCAGGGGAACAGAGCAGGGCCAGGAGCATCCAGCCCCTGGCTGCCAGTCAGCGGCTCAGGGACAGCGGGTGCCTGGCCCCTCCTCCAGGAATGTAGCTCGTTCTTTGAACCCTGTTACACTTTTAGCCCCCACCACATCCCCTGGCAGTGAGTTCCCCAGGCTGGCTGTGCGCTGAGTCCATCCTTCTGTTTGTCTGAAACCTGCTGCCTGGTAATTTCCCTGGATGCCCTTGGCCCGTGTTAGGTGAAGGGGTAAATAACACCCCCTCCACCCCAGACAGAGCCCTCTGGCCTACCCCTCAATCCCTCTTTTCCAAGCTGAACAGTCCCAGGCCATAGACTCTCTCCTCGTCCCCTGTTCCCTTCCCTGCACCTCGCCCAGGTCTCTGCTCGGCGCTGGGCCTGGATCTGCAGGCAGGCAGTGTCCCCAGGCGGTGTCCGGGGCGGTGTCTGTCACGGAGTCACCGGGCAATGCTCTGGAACTACTCCATGTGAAGCCAGTCAGGACTCTGGGGGAGCCTCCTCTCTCTGAGCAGACTGTCTCCAGGGGAAGAAGCTTCGACCTTCTCGGAGCATTCAACATCCCCTTCCACCCCGTGCGATTCCCACAGCGAGTCCACCCGGGCGGGGCTCCTGGGGAAGCCAGGGGGCCCTGCACCCCAACTCCCCAGTCAGCAGGGACTCGCAGCCAGCCGGTAAAACAGGTTTATTAGTCGACAGGAACACAGCATAGAACAGAACTTGTTAGCACAGAAATCAGTGACTTTCAGCCAAATCCATTTTGGGAGTCTGGGTCCAGATGCCCTGGATTCCCCCTCTTCCAGTCCCCCCAAGTACACTTCCAGCGACCCGACCTCAGACACCCCCGTTGCTCCTCCTTGTCTTTGTCTCGCTTCCCGACCAAAGAGTCACCTGGGTGCATCCCCCTCCTGGTCTCAGGTTAGGAAGGGCACCGGTCATAGTATACGTGCGGCAGCTGGAGCAGCCTCAGCTGCCCCAGAGGGTCTCAGCCAAAGTCACACACTCTTATTCCCACCACCGAGGTATTGATGCAACACACAGGGAAACTGAGGCACACACAGTATTCATGCAGAACAGTAAAACTCACATCGGCTCACATAGAACATAACAAGGGAAAATCCCCACTTTGTGGCGGTGTCCCCGGGCAGTGTCCGGGGCAGGTGCACCCGGGGTTCATACAGCGCCAGCGTTACAAGATTTTCTCTCAGATGATCTGTCCCTGTCCCAAGGGCTCCTGGTGCTGAGGCATTTTCGCCTGCCGCTGCGCGGTGCGCGGATGTAGCAGAGACTGGCCCATGCAGATGCCTGGCTCTTGCTCAATCAAATGGGATTATTTATAGTTGGATACCACGGCATGTTGGGGTAATCTGTGCTTTGAGGGGTACCATGAGGGGATCGGGGTACCCAGTGCTGTGTGGGGTACAGCAGGGGTGGGGTACAGTGGGGTGCAGTGTGGGGTGCAGTGGGGGTGGGGAACAGTAGGGTGCTGTCTGGGGTTCAGTGGGGACAGCGGGGGTGGGGTGTTGTGTGGGGTACAGCAGGGGTGGGATACAGTGGGGTGCAGTGGGAGTGGGGAACAGTGGGGTGCTGTGTGGGGTACAGTGGGGTGCTGTGTGAGGCACACGGATACAGTGGGGACCGTGGGGGTGGGGTGCAGTGGGGTGCTGTGTGAGGCACAGTGGGGACAGCGGGGGTGGGGTGCTGTGTAGGGTACAGCAGAGATGGGGTACAGTGGTGTGCTGTATGGAGTGCAGCAGGGGTGGGGTGCTGTGTGGGGCACACTGGGGTACAGTGGGGATGGGGGTGGGGTGCTGTGTGGGGTACAGCGGGGTGGGGTGCTGTGTGGGGGACAGTGGGGTACGGTGCTGTGTGGGGTACAGTGGGGGTGGGGTACAGTGGGGTGCTCTCTGGGACACACTGGGGGACAGTGGGACAGTGGGGTGAGTTACAGTGGGGGTGTTGTATGGGGTGCACCAGGGGTGTGGTGCTTTGTGGGGTACAGCAGGAGTGGGGTTCAGTGGGGTGCTGTGTGGGGCACACTGGGGGACAGTGGGGACGGGGGTGGGGTTCTGTGTGGGGTACAGCAGGGGTGGGGTACAGTGGGGTGCTGTGTGGGGCACACTGGGGGACAGTGGGGATGGGAATGGGGTGCTGAGTGGGGTACAGCAGGGGTGGGGTTCAGTGGGGTGCTGTGTGGGGCACACTGGGGGACAGTGGGGATGGGAATGGGGTGCTGAGTGGGGTACAGCAGGGGTGGGGTACAGTGGTGTCCTGTGTGAGGCACACTGGGGTACAGTAGGGTGTCCTTTCCCCCCAGGCTGTCCATCACCCGAGCCCATTTCCCCAAGCTGGCTGAATGCGCCCACTTCCACTACGAGGCCGTGGACTTTGGACACATCCAGGTGAGCGACCGCTGTGCCTCGCCCAGGGAGCCCCAATCCCAGATGCCTGGGTCCCCCCCCAGGGATCCCTCCTCCTGTACGCCACCCCCCCACCTCCCCGCCGCCCGTGGAGCCCTCTTCCCAGACTCCTGGGTCCCATCTGGGCAATCCTCTTCCCAGGTGCTGCCCCAGTCCTCTGGGTGAGGATGGCTGATCACCCGGATGCCTGGGTCCAATTTGGGGGGCTTTTCTGATTGCCTGGGTCCCATGTACAGGGACAGGTGGGGGTCATCTCCCAGACAGCTGGGTCCTTGGGGAGGTGAGAGCGTCTCGTGGACGCGGGGCTCCTGCTGGAGCAGGAACTGGGGAGGGCTAGCCAGACATTGGGTCCCAATGGGGATCAGATGCAGGTTTGGTGTCGGGTTTGGGGACTGAACTCCCAGACACTTGGGTTCTCTCCTGGGGTGAGAGGCGACATTCAGGGGATCGGGGCTGAGCCTGCACCAAGTGACGCTGGGGAGACAACTTGCCCCGGATGCCTGGGTCCCACAGGGGCACCTCTCACCCGCTGTGTGCCCACAGCTCCTGCTGGCCTCCGAGCAAGGGGAGGGGCTGCCCAGTACCCTGGGGGACAGGGAGCTGCTCTTCATCGTCCAGGTCACCTGCCGGGTGAGTGCCCCCCACAACCCTCCCATTCCCAATCTTCCCCAGGACCCCCCCTTCCTGACCTCCCCATTCCCGACCCAGGTCCCTCCTCTCCAGCTGGGGTTCCCTCTGCCATGCCAACTACTGTGGGGGAGAGGGGACCCCTGAACCCCCAGACCTGCCCCCTCCCCTTTCCCCTGCAGTCCTCCCTTGGTCCATCCTCTCATGCCCCACAGTGGCACCCCCACACTGTGCCACTGCTCCCCACTTTCCTTCTTTAGACCCCCCAGAACCACCCCCTTCTCCATCCTCAGCTGCCCCAGCACCTCCCAGCCCCACCTCACCAGTGTCCCCCTCCCCCCCCAAGCACCCTGACACCCCTCCCCCGCCGACATCCCGCTTTGCCTCCTGCCCCCCAGGGGAAGACATGGCCTGTTCACCGCAGCTACGAGGAGTTCTGCAGGTTGGACGGGCACCTGCACTGCTGCATCTTCGACCGCCGCTTCTCCCAGCTGCCCGAGCTGCCACCGCCCTGCCAGGCCCGGGGACAGGCTGAGGTGAGTCATGGGGGGCACTGGGCAGAGCTTGTGGGAGTTGCTGTGCGGCTGTTCCCGGGCTGCCCCACCCCAGAGGTGGCTGTATCTCAGCACTGGGCGAGCTGTCCCCAGGTGGCATTACGTGTGGCTGTTCCCGGGCTGCCCCACCCCAGAGATGGCTGCATTTCAGCGCCAGGCAAGCCATCCCCGGACGGCATTATGTGTAGCTGTTCCCCAGCTGCCCCGCCCCAGAGATGGCTGAATCTCAGCACCAGGTGAGCCGTCACTGTGGGGCAGACTTGAGGGGGGTGGTTGCCAGGCCCTGATTCTGCTCCTGCCCCCCAGATGCTGGTCCCGGTCCTGCAGCAGTACCTGGAGAAGCTCTCGGCCATTGTGGACAGCAACATTAACTGCGGGCCTGTCCTCACCTGGATGGAGGTGAAATGGGGTGTTGGTGGGGGGCAGAAACGGTTGGGGCCGTTCAGCACGGGCCCCCGCTCTCCTCCCCCCGTCAGACACATGGGCCCATCCCGCCCAACATCCGCCCCCACACCAGCCCTGGCCCTGTCCAGGCCGGTAACCCCACAGACCCCCATCAGACCCATGGCCCATCCCACCCGGAATCCCCCCCCCCCCCCCCCCCCCACCCCCCCCCGCCCCCCCCCCCCCCCCCCCAATCAGACCCATGAGCCCATCCAGCCTGGCATCTCCCCCCCATCAGACCCACAGCCCCTCCCACCCTCCCCCTGCCAATCAGACTTACAGTCCCCCAGCCCTGTATCCCTCCCATCAGACCTATAGCCCATCCAGCCCAGTATCCACCCCACCCCTGATCACCTACAGCCCCCTCCCATCCTCCCCCAGATCAGACCCACACCCCATCCAGGCTCCCCTTGCCACGTGCTCACTCTTGCACCTCCTCTGTTGCAGATCGATAATCATGGCAACCGGCTGCTGGTGAACGAGGAGGCCTCGATCAACGTCCCGGCCATTGCGGCCGCCCACGTCATCAAGCGCTACACGGCCCAGGCCCCTGACGAGCTGTCCTTCGAGGTGGGGTGTGGGGGGGGCCCACAGCCCCAGAGCCCCCTCTGGCTGGGGCACTGTCCTGGGGATGCTCACAGCCTCGGAGCCCCCTCCAGCTGGGGCACTATCCTGGGGAAGCTCACAGCCCCAGAGCCCCCTCTTCCCAGATGGGACACTGTCCTGGGGGAGCTCACAGCACCGGAGCCCTTTCCCCCCCCCCCCCCCCCCCCGGGCCCCCCCCCCCCCCCCCCCCCCCCCCCAGCTGGGGCACTGCCCTGGGGAAGCTCACATCCCCGGAGCCCCCTCCTGCCCAGCTGTGGCACTGCCCTGGGGAAGCTCACAGCCCCAGAGCCCCCTCTGGGGCACTGCTCTGTGGGGCTGGGGGTCCCCTGACTGTCTCTCTGCTCAGCACAGGTCGGGGACATTGTGTCGGTAATCGACATGCCCCCCAAGGAGGAGGTCAGCTGGTGGCGAGGAAAGCACGGCTTCCAGGTGGGTGTGGGGCTTGGGGAGGGTCTGCGGGGGGGGTCCCCGCTGGGCATTGCACCCCCATGCTCGGGTCACTGGGGGGGGCTCCATGGGAGAGCCGGGGGCATGGGGGCGCATGGGGGGTGAGAATGCAGGGTGGGGGGGGGAAGCTTGGGGTGGGGGGGTCACAGCTCTGGCTGAGCTGCCCCCCTGCTCCCTGGGGTCTGGGCAGTGTCCAGTACCTGGTCCTGGCACTGGGTCTCCCCAGCACATACCCCATGGCTGACTTCCCCCACCACAGCAATGAGCCCCCATGGCCCAGCTGCCTGGCACCGGCTGTCCTGGAACAGGGGCAGGCCTGCCTGGGGAGTCACAGAATCATAGAATATCAGGGTTGGAAGGGACCTCAGGAGGTCATCTAGTCCAACCCCCTGCTCAAAGCAGGACCTAATCCCAACTAAATCATCCCAGCCAGGGCTTTGTCAAGCCTGACCTTAAAAACCTCTAAGGAAGGAGATTCCACCACCTCCCTAGGTAACCCATTCCAGTGCTTCACCACCCTCCTAGTGAAAAAGTTTTTCCTAATATCCAATCTAAACCTCCCCCACTGCAACTTGAGACCATTACTCCTTGTTCTGTCATCTGGTACCACTGAGAACAGTCTAGATCCATCCTCTTTGGAACCCCCTTTCAGGTAGTTGAAAGCAGCTATCAAATCCCCCCTCATTCTTCTCTTCTGCAGACTAAACAATCCCAGTTCCCTCAGCCTCTCCTCATAACTCATGTGCTCCAGCCCCCTAATCATTTTTGTTGCCCTCCGCTGGACTCTTTCCAATTTTTCCACATCCTTCTTGTAGTGTGGGGCCCAAAACTGGACACAGTACTCCAGGTGAGGCCTCACCAATGTCGAATAGAGGGGAACGATCACGTCCCTCGATCTGCTGGCAATGCCCCTACTTATACAGCCCAAAATGCCGTTAGCCTTCTTGGCAACAAGGGCACACTGTTGACTCATATCCAGCTTCTCGTCCACCGTAACCCCTAGGTCCTTTTCTGCAGAACTGCTGCCTAGCCACTCGGTCCCTAGTCTGTAACAGTGCATGGGATTCTTCCGTCCTAAGTGCAGGACTCTGCACTTGTCCTTGTTGAACCTCATCAGGTTTCTTTTGGCCCAATCCTCTAATTTGTCTAGGTCCCTCTGTATCCTATCCCTACCCTCCAGCGTATCTACCACTCCTCCCAGTTTAGTGTCATCTGCAAATTTGCTGAGAGTGCAGTCCACGCCATCCTCCAGATCATTAATGAAGATATTGAACAAAGCCGACCCTTGGGGCACTTCACTTGATACCAGCTGCCAACTAGACATGGAGCCATTGATCAGTACCCGTTGAGCCTGATGATCTAGCCAGCTTTCTATCCACCTTATAGTCCATTCATCCCGTCCATACTTCTTTAGCTTGCCGGCAAGAATACTGTAGGAGACCATATCAAAAGCTTTGCTAAAGTGAAGGAATAACACGTCCCGCAGGATTAACCATTGCTCACTAGCTGCCTGGGTGGACACTTGCCATCTGCACTGCAGGTGCCTGGCCCCAAGGAGGCGAACCCACTTAGCAAGGGAATGAAGCTAAACCGAATTCAGGCTGCTTCAGTTTGGGAGGAGGAACTGAATGCGATTTAACTAGGGCTTGGTCTACACTGAAAACTGATCCCGGCACAGCTACCTCAGTCTGGGGTGTCAGATCTCCCCACCCCAGGGCCAGAGCAGTGTTGACACAGCTGTGTCGACAGAGGAGGGCTCCCATCGGCGTGCCGTGCTGAGTGTGTATGTATGCGCGCACTTGGAGAAGAGCCTCTGTTGGCGTACACTCCATCTACACCCAGAGCTCTGCTGGCAGAGGGTCTGTCATAGCCATTGACACACAGGAACGGGCATCCAGATTTGCGAGTGGTGGGTTAATTTGGATTCAGTGTTGGTGGGTTAATTTGGATTTGCTGTTGTTGGGTTAATCTGGATTTGCAGTTAAAGTGGTTTAGGAAAGGAAATCTGGATTCACTGGTGATGGGTTCAAATACATTCACTCTAGTTGGGTTAATCCAGATTCACTGTTGGTGGGTTAATCCAGATTTGCCAGGAAAATGGATTAGGAAAGAAATCCAGATTTGCGATTGGTGGGTTAATCTGGATTCACTGGTGGTGGGTTAATCCGGATTTGGTGTTAAAGTGGATTAGTTAAATGGCGGTGTGGAAGTTGTGACGGAGTCACAGGCCTGATGCACCGGACCTGCTCTGTATGCAGCCAGCCAGGACTCTGGGGTGGCAGGACTCTCCTCAGGGCACGTTGTCCAGGGCAAGGAGCTATGGCCTTCCTGGTCTGACCTCGGAGCATCCAGCATCCCTGTTCACACCATAAACTTCCCCTTGGCGGGTCCAGCTGGACAGGACCCCTGGGGAAGCCAGACGGCTCTGCACCTCCACTCTGCAGCCAGCGGGTAACACAGAAGGTTTATTAGTCGACAGGAACACAATGTAGAACAGAGCTTGTTAGCACAGAAATCAGTGACTGTCAGCAAAGTCTATTTTGGGGGGATCCCGGGCCAGATTTCCTGGACTCCCTCCTCTCCAAGTCCCACACAGCCAACTGCCCAGCTACCAGCGACCCAAGCTCCGACACACCTCCTGGTCTTTATCTCGCTTCCCGGGCAAAGTATCACCTGGTCGCATCCCCCTCCTGAGTCTAAAGTTACGAAGGGCACCGGCCATAGCATATGTGCAGGCAGCTGGAGCCACCTCACCTGCTCCGAGGGTCTCAGCAAAAGTCACACATCCTTATTTCCACCACCTAGGCATTGGTGCAATACACAGGGAAACTGAGGCACGCACAATATTCCTGCAAAACAGTAAGACTCAGGCTCATGTACAACATAACAAGGAGGAAAACCCCACTTAGAATGTTCTCCTTCCGAATGGGAGTGGGCAGCATCTGGGTGAGTGTCACTCCCTTTGGAAGTGGATTAGGAAGACCGCTGCCATTGGGAAGCTAATCCATCCAGGGGCTTAATTCAGTTTAAGGAACGCACCTTGAGTTCACACCTTTGGCTGCTCAGCCCTGGGGTTCATCGGGTCCAGTGTCCTCCATCGTGTCACGAGAGATCCCCATGCCGTCCGGGGGGCGGGGCAGGAATTCACCCCACAGGACGGGGGGGTGTCTCTCTTGGGGTAGCCTGGGGGGATCCCCCTGTAACAAAGCGGCCTTTGGTGGGACACTACTGAGAGTATCAATTCAGAACAAATTGCTTAGAGCAGGGCAGTCGCAGCCCAAGGCTGGGTTTTCTTCACTACTAAGGCACAGCAAACCAGCCCAACAGAGAGGATTTCGGTTTTACCCCACTGCCTAACCAGAAGCCATACAAGCAATTCCCTCAGACACTCGTTTCCCAGTATCACCACCAGCACCACTCCTTATGGGGACGAATGGTTATGAAAACCAACACCCCAGTAAAAGAAAAATGGTTCTCCCGATCCCAAAAGACCAAGCCCCAGACCCAGGTTAATATACAAGTCAGTTTTTACCCACAAATCACGCTGTTGCCAATCCTTTAGAATCTAAAATCTAAAGGTTTATTCATAAAAAGAAAGAAATATAGATGAGAGTTAAAATTGGTTAAATGGAATCAATTACATACAGTAATGGCAAAGTTCTTCGTTCAGGCTTGTAGCAGTGATGGAATAAACTGCTGGCTTAAGTGAAGTCTCTGGAGTACATCCACAGCTGGGATGGGTCATTCAGTCCTTTGTTCAGAGCTTCAGTTTGTAGCAAAGTCCCTCCAGAGGTAAGAAGCAGGATTGTAGACAAAATGGAGATAATGCAGCTGCCTTTTATAGTCTCTTGCCATGTGGCCTGTGCTTCCTTTGTTTTAAACACAAGCTGCCCAGCACATGGCTTGAAAGCCTTCTCTCCATAGGCATGTCCCTGTCTGCCTTGCTGAGTGATAAGGTGTATCTGCCTTCTCTCAATGGTCAGTTGTATAGCTGATGGTCCTTAATGGGCCATCAAGCAGGCTAGGCAGTGCTGATGCCAAACTGTCTGGGGTGTCACCCAGAAGCATAGCACAAGTTTGAAATACAGACAGTATAGAGCCAATACTTATAACTTTAAATACAAAAATGATACATGCCTACAGATAGCATAATCATACCCAACACATCATAACCTTTCCATAGACACCTTACTTGACCTCCTCCGTACAAGATTTGGTAGCACTACAGGCCCTTGGTTGCAACAATGATCTATACGGTCACAGTTCATGTCAATAAGGTCACACCCCCATGTTCAGCTTTTGGGGGTGGGGCAGTGGATCCTGACCCCATCTGTCTATCTCGCCAGGTCGGCTTCTTCCCCAGCGAGTGTGTTGAGCTCTTCCCGGACCGCCTGGCGCCAGAGCTCAAAGCAGGTGAGAGGTGGCCCTGGGGACTTGGGGGGGCGGGGGTAGGGAGCAGGGTGTTTAGGGGGAGACAGGGGCAGGGGCACAGGAGTATGGGGGATATGGGGAAGGTGGGGTGGGGGCAGGGACTTGGGAGGAGATGGGGTGTTGGGGTAAGGGGGTGGGGTAAGGGGTGCTGTGTTGTGGGGTAAAGAGGGGGTGGGGTGTAGGGGTAGGGCAGGGAGTGTGGGGGTACAGAGGGGACAGAGTGTAGGGGTGTGGCGGGGGCACTGGGGTGTGGGGTATGGAGGGGACGGTGTAGGGGTGGGACAGGGAGTGTGGGTGTACGGAGGGGATGGGGTGCAGGGATGCGGTAAGGGGGTGTTGGGGTACAGAGGGGACAGGGTGTAGGGGTATAGCTGGGGTTGTGGGGTTATGGAGGGGATGGGATATAGGGGCAGGGAAGGGGACACTGGGATGTCAGGGTACAGAGCGGATGGGGTGCAGGGGTTGGGTAAGGGGGTGTTGGGATGTGGGGGCATCCTTTCCCCCTAGCTGGGGTCTCCCCTGGGACTCCAAGGTCTCTCTGGCACCCTGCAGCACATCTTGGGCTCTGGTGCTCAGCAGGGCCAGCCCATGTCTGCTCCATGGAGAGGTGACCCAGGGTGACCCTGGGCGGGGGGGAAGCTCTGTCGCCGCCATCCCAACCCCATTTCTTCCCCTCTGTTACCCCCAACAGACACAGACGGGACGGGCGCCAGCATCCCTGGGGTCCTCACGCCTCAGGGGCCCCTCTCCCCCACGTTGGGTAAGTACAGTACAGCTGGCACAGGGGGCCTAAACAAGGGAGGCAGGGGGAAACACTACAATGTCATTCTGACCCCAGAGCTGGCTGCATCCCAGCACTGGGCGAGCTGTCCCCATGCGGCGTTATATACAGTTGTTCCCACTTGCACCGCCCCAGAGGTGGCTGTGTCCCAGCACAGAGTGAGCCATCCCCATGTGGTGTTATGTGTGGCTGTTCCTGTCCGCCTACCCCAGAGGTGGCTGTGTCCCAGTGCTAGGCGAACCGTTCCCGTGCGGATTTATGTGTGGCTGTTCCCGACTGCTCTGCCCCAGAGGTGGCTGCGTCCCCACACTGGGCGAGCTGTACCTGTGTAGTGTTGTGTGCAGCTTTTGCTGGCTGCGCCACCCGAGGTGGCTGTATCCCAGCGCCAGGAGAACGGTTCCCGTGAGGTCTTATGTGCGGCTGTTTCCAGATGCCCAGTATCAGAGCGGTAACCGTGTTAGTCTGAATCTGTAAAAAGGGACAGAGTCCTGTGGCACCTTATAGACTAACAGACGTATTGGAGCATAAGTTTTTGTGGGTGAATCCCCACTTCGTCAGACGCATGTGGTGGAAATTTCCAGAGGCAGGTATAAATATGCAGGCAAGAATCAGTCTAGAGATGCCCCAACCCAGAGGTGGCTGTGTCCTGGCACCGAGCGAGCTGTCTCCATGTGGTTTTATGTGTGCCTGTTTCCGGCTGCCCCGCTCCAGAGGAGACTGCATTCCAGCACCGGGCGAGCTGTCCCCATGTGGTGTTATGTGTGGCTGTTCCTGTCTGCCCTGCCCCAGAGGTGGCTGTGTCCCAGTGCCAGGCGAATCATCCCCGTGCTGTGTAATGTGCGGCTGTTCCCGGCTACCCCACCCCACAGGTGTCTGCGTCCCAGTGCTTGGCAAGCTGTCCCCGTGTGGTGTTATGTGTGGTTGTTCCCAGCTGCCCCACCCGAGAGGTGGCTGTGTCCCAGGGCCAGGAGAACTGTCCCTGTAAGGCGTAATGTGCGATTGTTCCCGGCTGCCCCGCCCCAGAGGTGGCTGCATCCCAGCGGCAGGTGAACTCTCCCCTTGCAGTGTTATGTGTGGCTGTTCCCGGCTGCCCCACCCGAGAGGTGGCTGTGTCCCAGGGCCAGGAGAACTATCACTGTAAGGCGTTATGTGCGATTGTTCCCGGCTGCCCCGCCCCAGAGGTGGCTCCGTCACTGCGCCGGGCGAGTGTGGTGTTGTGTGCAGCTATCCTTGCTGCCATGCCCCAGAGGTGGCCAGACGAGCTGTCCCTGAGTGGTGGCATGTGATGCTGTTCCTGGCTGGCCCATCCCAGAGATGTCTGCATAGCAATGCTGGACGAGCTGTCCCCATGTGGTGGCTGTCATGGACTCACAGGTCGTGCCCATTCTTGGCCCTGTACGGTCTCTGGGGGGAACCCCTTTCAATGTGACAGCCCTTCTCGGGGGTGCACTCTCTTTCGGGGGTTAAGCCCCTCCGCCTCCTGGAACTGCACCTCTCTGAGCCTTAGCATGCCTGTCTCTTGCCGTGGGCCCCCTCAGGGAGTCCACTCGCTCTGGAGCCCCGGGGCCTCCACTCCCAGAGGGAATAATGCCCCCTGATCTCTAGATCGGAGCGACTCTCAGCCAGCGTGAAACAGGAGGGTTTATTGAGCGTCTGAACACAGCACAGGAAACTCTCAGGGCCCTTAGGCCTGGCCTCACTCAGCACAGAATATCTAAGTCTCCCCTGCATCCAGGTGGGCTCTGCCTGCTCTCTCTCTCCAGGCCAGAGACCCTGTGCTTTCCAGCTGGGCATCCGATATCACCTGCCCCCAAGCCCCGCCTCTGTCCTTTGTCTTTTGTCCAGGTAAACAGGGTCGCCTGGGCCGCCTCTCCTCTCAGCCCTCCTTTGTACCCCTCTGGCTGGAACCAGCTGGTCAGCTGACCAGGGTCCTCTCTCTGGGCCGCCTCTCCTCTTAGCCCTCCTTTGTCCTCCCACTGGCCAGAACCAGCTGTGGCATCTGAGCTAGGCTTCCTGGTCACCAGGTCACCAGTCGCTGGCGTATCCATTCTCCTGGTCATTGGCCGGGGTCCCAAGTTCCATCGCTGGTCCTTTGTAACATCAAACTCCCTCTCCCATCACCTCATTAAACCAGTAACACCCAGGGAAACTGAGTCCCACCTGCTCTGCATGCAAACCATTGAAAAAAACGCGAAAATCCCCCACTTCATCACATCTCTCCCCCCTTCGAGTCTGAACTGAGCGGGGTCACTTAGCCAGTGTCCTGGAGAAGTTCAGGGCCCCCACCCTGTGATAAAGTATTGGCTGTAACATTGGCATTCCCCCGCACATGGACCACCTCCATGTCAGAACCCTGGAGGAGAAGGCTCCATCTCAGCAGCTTGGCATTAGCCCCTTTCATTTGGTGCAGCCACGTCGGGGCGAATGGTCAGTGTACACGGTGAAGTGCCATCCAAATAGATATGGCAGCAGCTTTTTAAGTGCCCACACCATGGCCAGGCATTCCTTCTCCATGGCAGCATAGTGCTGCTCCCGGGGCAGCAGCTTCTCGCTCAAGTACACAATGGGGTGTCTCCCCCCCTTAGTATCAGTTTGCATCAGCACCGCACCCAGCCCTGTGTCTGAGGCGTCGGTGAACACCAGGAAGGGTTTGTTAAAATCCAATTTTACCAGCACCAGGCTTTGGATGAGTGTCCCCTTTAGCGCACAGAGAGCCCTCTGGCACTGCTCGGTCCAGACCACCTTGTCCTGCTTTCCCTTCCTGCAAAGCTCTGTCAGGGGAGTTGCCAGGGAGCTAAAGTGGGGCACAAACCTCCGGTGGTACCCCGCCATCCCAATGAAAGCCTGGACCTGCTTCTTAGTCTGGGGAGTGGGCCAATCCTTGATTACCTCCACTTTGGCTGGCTCCGGCTTCAGGTGGCTGCTCCCCAACTTGTGGCCTAGATATGACACCTCTGCCACCCCCACCTTGCACTTTCCAGCTTTTATGGTCAGTCCTGCATCCTGGAGACCTCTTCACTTAGGACATATGTTCTTCCCAGGTCTGACTAAAGACACAGATACCGTCAATATACACTAGCGCAGGGTTAGGCAACCTATGGCACGCGTGCCGAAGGCGGCACACGAGCTGATTTTCAGTGGCACTCACACTGCCCGGGTCCTGGCCACTGGTCCAGGGGGGCTCTGCATTTTAATTTAATTTTAAATGAAGCTTCTTAAACATTTAAAAAACCTTATTTACTTTACATACAACAATAGTTTAGTTCTATATTATAGACTTATAGAAAGAGCCCTTCTAAAAACGTTACAATGTCTGACCGGCACGCGAACCCTTCAATCAGAGTGACTAAATGAAGCTCAGCACAGCACTTCTGACAGGCTGCCGACCCCTGCGCTAGAGCAAAGCCCTCCATCCCCCATAGTAACTGGTCCACCAGGCGCTAGAAGGTGGCAGGTGCCCCCTTGAGGCCAAAAGGCAGGACCAGGAACTCAAAGAGCCCTACTGGGATGGTGAAGGCAGACTTCACCCTGGCCTCTGGGTCCAATGGCACCTACCAGTTGCCTTTGGTGAGATCCATGGTAGTGAGGTATTGGGCGCCCCCCAACTTGTCTAGGATCTCATTGGTCCTAGGCATGGGGTAGCATCGGACACGGTGATGGCACTGAGCTTCCGATAGTCCACACAGAACCGGATCGACACGTCCAGGGGCTGGAGGACGGCTGAATCACCCCTAAAGCCAGCATGTCTCCGACCTCTCTCTCCAGGTCCTGGGCTGCTTTCCCAGGGACCCTGAATGAGGAACACCTGATGGGATGGTTGGCTCCCGTCTCCACCCAGTGAACAGCCAGGTTTGTGAGCCCCGGTCAGTTGGAAAACAGCTGCTGGTAATGAATGCAGTGCCCCTCTGATCTCAGCCTGCTGGGCAGGGGTTAGCTGGTCTGACAGGGGAATTAATTCCAGCGAGGGGTCAGCCCCAGCCTCACGGAGGAGTCCCACTAGGGGATCCTCTCCCTTCTCCTCCCACTACCCACACACAGCCAGCACCAACTTCTCCCTGTTCCAGTACGGCTTCATCATGTTGACATGGAACAGCTGGGGGCTGTGTGCCCGGTTGGACAGTTCCACTACATAGTTCACCTCGGTTACCTGTCTGATGACCTTGAAGGGGCTGTCACAGGCAGCTTGCAGCCTGTTCTTCCTCACGGGGATGAGAAGCATCACCTGGTCCCCGGTAGCGTAGGAGCGGGCACATGCTGAGCGGTCGTACCAGACCTTCTGCTTCCTCTGTGCCCTGGCTTAATTTCCCCTGGCCAAGCCCATGAGCTCCGCAAGTTTTTCCAGGAAGGTCAGTACATACTCCACCACTGATTCTCTGTCGGGAGAGGCCTTCCCCTCTCACTCGTCCCTCATCAAGTCCAGGGGTCCCCTCACTCTCCTCCCATACAGCAACTCAAACAGGGAAAACCCTGTGGATTCCTGGGGCGCTTCCCTGTATGCAAACAGCAGGTGAGGTAAGTACTTGTCCCAGTCCTGCGGGTGCTGGTCCATAAAAGTTTTCAGTATCATTGTTAGGGTCCCATTGAACCTCTCCACCAGCCCATTGGACTGAGGATGATACGCCGATGCCCAGGTGTGTCGGACCCCACACTTCTCCCACAAGCACTGGAGCAGGCCTGACATGAAGTTAAACCCCTGGTCTGTAAGGACCTCCTTGGGGAACCCCACTCTGCTGAAAATGGTCAGCAGTGCATCTGCCACAGTGTCTGCCTAGATAGAGGACAAGGCCACCACCTCGGGGTAGCGCGAAGCGAAATCCAACACCACCAGAATGTATTTCTTCCCCGAACGGGTCACCCTGCTGAGGGGCCCCACTATGTCCATGGCCACCTTCTGAAAAGGCTCCTCTATGATGGGCAAAGGTCTCAGAGGTGCTTTACACTTATCCCGGGCCTTCCCCACCCTCTGGCAGGAGTCACAGGACCTACAATACTGTTGGACAGCCTCTGACTGGTGTGCCGTACTCCCTGATGCCCTGAAAGGGGAATCATAGAATATCAGGGTTGGAAGGGACCTCAGGAGGTCATCTAGTCCAACCCCTTGCTCAAAGCAGGACCAATCCCCAACTAAATCATCCCAGCCAGGGCTTCATCAAGCCTGACCTTAAAAACCTCTAAGGAAGGAGATTCCACCACCTCCCTAGGTAACCCACTCCAGTGCTTCACCACCCTCCTAGTGAAAAAGTTTTTCCTAATACCCAACCTAAGCCTCCCGCACTGCAACTTCAGACCGTTACTCCTTGTTCTGTCGTCTGTCACCACTGAAAATAGTCTAGATCCATCCTCTTTGGAACCCCCTTTCAGGTAGTTGAAAGCAGCTATCAAATCGCCCCTCATTCTTCTCTTCTGCAGACTAAACAATCCCAGTTCCCTCAGCCTCTCCTCATAAATCATGTGCTCCAGCCCCCTAAACATTTTTGTTGCCCTCCGCCGGACTCTTTCCAATTTTTCCACATCCTTCTTGTAGTGTGGGGCCCAAAACTGGACACAGTACTCCAGATGAGGCCTCACCAATGTCGAATAGAGGGGAATGATCATGTCCCTCGATCTGCTGGCAATGCTCCTACTTATACAGCCCAAAATGCCGTTAGCCTTCTTGGCAACAAGGGCACACTGTTGACTCATATCCAGCTTCTCGTCCACCGTAACCCCTAGGTCCTTTTCTGCAGAACTGCTGCCTAGCCACTCGGTCCCTAGTCTGTAACAGTGCATGGGATTCTTCCGTCCTAAGTGCAGGACTCTGCACTTGTCCTTGTTGAACCTCATCAGGTTTCTTTTGGCCCAATCCTCTAATTTGTCTAGGTCCCTCTGTATCCTATCCCTACCCTCCAGCGTATCTACCACTCCTCCCAGTTTAGTGTCATCTGCAAATTTGCTGAGAGTGCAGTCCACGCCATCCTCCAGATCATTAATGAAGATATTGAACAAAACCGGCCCCAGGACCGACCCTTGGGGCACTCCGCTTGAAACCGGCTGCCAACTAGACATGGAGCCGTTGATCACTACCCGTTGAGCCCGACGATCTAGCCAGCTTTCTATCCACCTTATAGTCCATTCATCCAGCCCATACTTCTTTAACTTGCCAGCAAGAATACTGTGGGAGACCGTATCAAAAGCTTTGCTAAAGTCAAGGAATAACACATCCACTGCTTTCCCCTCATCCACAGACCCAGTTATCTCCTCATAGAAGGCAATTAGGTTAGTCAGGCATGACTTGCCCTTGGTGAATCCATGCTGACTGTTCCTGATCACTTTCCTGTCCTCTAAGTGCTTCAGAATTGATTCCTTGAGGACCTGCTCCATGATTTTTCCAGGGCCTGAGGTGAGTCTGACTGGCCTGTAGTTCCCTGGATCCTCCTCCTTCCCTTTTTTAAAGATGGGCACTACATTAGCCTTTTTCCAGTCATCCGGGACCTCCCCCAATCACCATGAGTTTTCAAAGATAATGGCCAATGGCTCCGCAATCACATCCGCCAACTCCTTTAGCACCCTCGGATGCAGCACAGCCGGCCCCATGGACTTGTGCTTATCCAGCTTTTCTAAATAGTCCTGAAGCACTTCTTTCTCCACAGAGGGCTGCTCACCTCCTCCCCATATTGTGCTGCCCAGTGCAGTAGTCTGGGAGCTCACCTTGTTGGTGAAGACAGAGGCAAAAAAGCATTGAGTATATTAGCTTTTTCCACATCCTCTGTCACTAGGTTGCCTCCCTCATTCAGTAAGGGGCCCACACTTTCCTTGACTTTCGTCTTGTTGCTAACATACCTGAAGAAACCCTTCTTGTTACTCTTAACATCTCTTGTTAGCTGCAACTCCAAGTGTGATTTGGCCTTCCTGATTTCACTCCTGCATGCCTGAGCAATATTTTTATACTCCTCCCTGGTCATTTGTCCAATCTTCCACTTCTTGTAAGCTTCTTTTTTGTGTTTAAGATCAGCAAGGATTTCACTGTTAAGCCAAGCTGGTCGCCTGCCATATTTACTATTCTTTCTACACATCGGGATGGTTTGTTCCTGCAACCTCAATAAGGATTCTTTAAAATACAGCCAGCTCTCCTGGACTCCTTTCCCCCTCATGTTATTCTCCCAGGGGATCCTGCCCATCAGTTCCCTGAGGGAGTCAAAGTCTGCTTTTCTGAAGTCCAGGGTCCGTATTCTGCTGCTCTCCTTTCTTCCTTGTGTCAGGATCCTGAACTCGACCATCTCATGGTCACTGCCTCCCAGGTTCCCATCCACTTTTGCTTCCCCTACTAATTCTTCCCGGTTTGTGAGCAGCAGGTCTAGAAGAGCTCTGCCCCTAGTTGGTTCCTCCAGCACTTGCACCAGGAAATTGTCCCCTACACTTTCCAAAAACTTCCTGGATTGTCTGTGCACCGCTGTATTGCTCTCCCAGCAGATATCAGGGTGATTAAAGTCTCCCATGAGAACCAGGGCCTGCGATCTAGTAACTTGTGCTAGTTGCCGGAAGAAAGCCTCGTCCACCTCATCCCCCTGGTCTGGTGGTCTATAGCAGACTCCCACCACGACATCACCCTTGTTGTTCACACTTCTAAACTTAATCCAGAGACTCTCAGGTTTTTCTGCAGTTTCATACCGGAGCTCTGAGCAGTCATACTCCTCTCTTACATACAATGCAACTCCCCCACCTTTTCTGCCCTGCCTGTCCTTCCTGAACAGTTTATATCCATCCATGACAGTACTCCAGTCATGTGAGTTATCCCACCAAGTCTCTGTTATTCCAATGACATCATAGTTCCTTGACTGTGCCAGGACTTCCAGTTCTCCCTGCTTGTTTCCCAGGCTTCTTGCATTTGTGTATAGGCACTTAAGATAACTCGCTGATTGTCCCGCTTTCTCAGTCTGAGACAGGAGTCCTCCCCTCTTGCACTCTCCTGCTCGTGCTTCCTCCCGGTATCCCATTTCCCCACTTACCTCAGGGCTTTGGTCTCCTTCCCCCGGTGAACCTAGTTTAAAGCCCTCCTCACTAGGTTAGCCAGCCTGCTTGCAAAGTTGCTCTTCCCTCTCTTCGTTAGGTGGAGTCCGTCTCTGCCTAGCACTCCTCCTTCTTGGAACACCATCCCATGGTCAAAGAATCCAAAGCCTTCTCTCCAACACCACCTGCGTAGCCATTCGTTGACCTCCACGATTCGACGGTCTCTACCCGGGTCTTTTCCTTCCACAGGGAGGATGGGCGAGAACACAACTTGAGCCTCAAACTCCTTTATCCTTCTTCCCAGAGCCACGTAGTCTGCAGTGATCCGCTCAAGATCATTCTTGGCAGTATCATTGGTGCCCACGTGGAGAAGCAGGAAGGGGTAGCGATCTGAGGGCTTGATGAGTCTCGGCAGTCTCTCCGTCACATCGTGAATCCTAGCTCCTGGCAAGCAGCAGACCTCTCGGTTTTCCCAGTCGGGGTGGCAGATAGATGACTCAGTCCCCCTGAGGAGGGAGTCCCCAACCACCACCACCCGCCTCCTTGTCTTGGGAGCGGTGGTTGTGGAACCCCCATCCCTAGGACAGTGCATCTCATGCCTTCCAATCAGTGGAGTCTCCTTCTGCTCCCTTCCCTCAGATGTATCATCTAGTCCACTCTCCGCATTAGTACCTGTGGAGAGAACATGAAAACGGTTGCTCACCTGTATCTGCATTGCTGGTACATGGACGCTCCTCTTCCTTCTTCTGGAGGTCACATGCTGCCAAATTTCTTCACCGTCCTTCTGTCCCCGCTGCACAGCCTGCTCCGATTCTTCAGAACGTTGTGCCCGTAGAAGCATATCCTGACATCTGTCCAGGAAATCTTCATTTTCTCTTATGCAACGCAGGGTCGATACTTGTTTCTCCAGACCTTGAACCTTCTCTTCCAGTATGGAGACCAGCTTGCACTTTGTACAGATAAAGTCGCTTCTGTCCTGTGGAAGAAAGACAAACATGGCACAACCTGTGCAGGTTACAACAGCTGATCGCTCACCATCCATATCACCTTCCATCTAAGAGCTTCCTCAGCTGCTGCAGCAATTACTCAGAGGAGCCTGCAAGATGAAAGCCTCAGTGAGCTCTCCCCAGGCGAACTCCCAGTCAAACTCCCTCTGTTAGCCTCTCCGCTGTTCACCGCTCAGCTGGTTCACAGCTGACTGCCTTTTAGGTGATCACGCACCCCAGCCTCTTTGGGTCCCTCCTTACCCCCCATCTGCTGTCCACAAACTCATCTGCCAGTGCACAGATCTTTGGGCTTCCGGTCCACTAACCACACCTTAAGGTCTGGAGAGCAGATGTCATACAGCTGCTCCAACCCCACCAGGTTATACACATCCTCTGCGGTAGTGGCCCCTGTGCCCTTCCCCCACTTACGGAGATATTCCCTCAGCAGGTTGGTGACCTCCTTGTAGGTGACGCCTGAGGTCTTGCGTCCACCCCGGAATCGTTTCCTGTACGCCTCGGGGGTCAGTTCAAACTTCAGCAGCAAAGCCTGTTTGAACAGGTCATAGTCCCCCGTCTCAATACCCTCCATTTGGCTGAACGTCTCTATGGCCTTGGGACCCAGCGGGGGGGTTAGACAGCGGAGCCTGTCTGTGGATCAATCTGGTTCAGATCACAAGCCTTCTCAAAGGCTGTGAGGTAAGCATCAATATCCCCCCGCCCCCTCCTTAAACTGGGGCAGCAGTTTGGTATCTAGATTCCCCACAAAACTGGCGTCTCAGGGCCGTTTCCCACTTACCCCCCAGCAGGCCCTCTTGGCCCGTGTCACGGAGTTGGAGGAGACAAGGCCCTGCACCCCTGTCTTCCTGCGATTCACCGTGACTCTCAGCCAGCCAGTAAAACAGAAGGTTTATTTAGATGACAGGAACACAGTCCACGACAGGTCTTGCAGGTACAGACAACAGGACCCCCTCAGTCAGGTCCATCTTGGGGGGCAGGGGACGCCAGGAGGTCTGACTGGCCTCCCCTCCATTTTCCCAACCAGCTCCAAACTGAAACTGTCCAGCCCCTCCTCTCCCTTTGTCTCTTTCCCGGGCCAGGAGGCCACCTGATCTCTTTGTTCTCCAACACCTTCAGTTGGCACCTTTGCAGGGGAGGGGCCCAGGCTATCAGTTGCCAGGAGACAGGGTGTCGGCCATTCTCTGTGCAGACCCTTGCACACCCCTGCCCTCTAGGGCTCTGCAACAATCGCACACCCTTATCCCACCACCTAGATACTTAAGAAATGCATAGGGGAAACTGAGGCACCCACACAGTATTTAGAGAAAACATTAAGAACATTCCCACTCCGTCACAGCCCACCTCTCCTCCAACTCGTGCTGCTCCTCCAGCTCCAGCTCCTTCGCTTTCAGCTCCAGTTTCCGTAGCTCCTCCAGGGAGTCGGGTCTGATAGACTCCCAGCTGCTACATGGACTGCCCCCACGGCTACTCCCCAGCTCTCTGGGCATCCCAGGAGCCCCCCTGGGGTCTGGAGCCCGTTCCTCAGACTGGTCATTCTCTACAAGCTGAGCCATCGGCTGCTCCTTAGTGAGTCTCCCCACACTCAGTCCTCTCTCCCTGCACAAACGTGCCAGGTCCCTCTTACGGAGCTGGTTATTTCCTCGCTGGTTCCTTCAATTCCCTCGTTTTATCGCTGGCAGCCACTCACTGCAAAGCGCCTGCGCTCACAGCCAACTGTCTACAGGGTGCATCCGCTAACCAGCCTCTGCTACCACATTGTCACGGACTCACAGGTCGTGCCCACTCTTGGCCCCGTGCGGTCCCTGCGGGGAACCCCCTTCAGAGTGACAGCCCTTCCCGGGGGTCCACTCTCTCTCGGGGGTTAAGCCCCTCAGCCTCCTGGAACCGCACCTCTCTGAGCCTTAGCACGCCTGTCTCTCACCATGGGCCCCCTCAAGGAGTCCCCTCGCTCTGGACCCCCGGGGCCTCCACTCCCAGAGGGAACAATGCCCCCTGTTCTCTAGCCCGGAGCGACTCTCAGCCAGAGTAACACAGGAGGGTTTATTGAGCGTCTGAACCCAGCACAGGAAACTCTCAGGGCCCTCAGGCCGGACCTCCCTCAGCACAGAACATCGTCTCCCCTGCATCCCTGTGGGCTCTGCCTGCTCTCTTCTCCCAGCCCAGAGACCCTGCGCTTTCCAGCTGGGCATCCGTTATCACCTTCCCTTAGACCTGCCTCTGTCCAGGTAAACAGGGTCGCTTGGGCCTCCTCTCCTCTCAGCCGTCCTTTGTACCCCTCTGGCTGGAACTGGGGTGCTCTCTCCGCAGCCCTTTGTCCTCCCACTGGCCAGAACCGGCTGTGACTCCTGAGCTGAGCCTCCCAGTCACCAGGTCGCCAGTCGCTGGTGTATCCATTCTCCAGGCCATTGGCCGGGGTCCCTAGTTCCCTCGCTGGTCCTGTGTAACAACAAACCCTTTCCCATAACCTCGTTAAACCGGTAACACCCAGGGAAACTGAGTCCCAACCCATCTGCATGCAAACCATTGAAAAAACCATGAAAATCCCTCACTTTGAGACAGTGGTATGTGCACCTGTTCCCAGCTGCTCCACCCCAGAGGTGGCTGTGACCCACCCCCATGCGAGCTGTCCCCTTGTAATGTTATGTGCGTCTCTTCCCCGCTGCCCCGCCCCAGAGGTGCCTGCGTCCCAGTGCCAGGCGAGCTGTCCCTGTGTGGTGTTATGTGTGGCTGTCCCCAGCTGCTCCCCCCAGAGGTGGCTGCATCCGAGCGCTGGGTGAGCTGTCCCCCTGTGCTGTTATGTGTGGCAGTTCCCAGCTGCACCGCCGCAGAGGTGACTGTGTCCCAGCACGGCACAAGCTGTCCCCGTGTGGTGTTATGTGCGGCTGTTCCCGGCTCTCCCGCCCCAGCGGTGGCTGCATCCCAGTGCCGGGCAAGTTGTCCCAGTGTGGTGTAATATGCGGCTGTTCACGGCTGCCCCACTCCAGAGGTGGCTGTGTCCCAGCAATGAGCGATATGTCGCCGTGCAGTGTTATCTGCGGCTATAACCCGGCTGCCCCGCCCCAAAGGTGGCTTCATCCCAGCGCCGGGCGAGCTGTCCCCATGTGGCATGATATGCGGCTGTTCCCACCTGCCCCACCCCAGAGATGGCTGTATCTCAGTACCGAGTGAGCTGTCCCCATGTGGTGTTATGTGTGTCTGTTTTTGTCCGCCCTATCCCAGAGGTGGCTGTGTCCCAGTGCCAGGTGAACCATCCCTATGAGGCATTATGTGTGGCTGTTCCCGGCTGCCGCGCCTCAGAGGTGCGTGTGTCCCAGCGCCTGGCAAGTTGTACTCATGTGGTGTTATGTGCATCCTTTCACAGCTGCCCCGCCCGAGGTGGCTGTGTCCTGGAGCCGGGCAAGCTCTCTCTGTGTGGTTTTATGTGCAGCTCTTCCCAGCTGTCCCGGCCCAGACACGGCTGTGTCCCGGCACCGCGCAAGCTGTCCCCGTGTGGTGTTATGTGCGGCTGTTCCCGGCTCTCCCGCCCCAGAGGTGGCTGCATCCCAGCAGCAGGTGAACTGTCCCCATGAGGCGTTATGTGTCGCTGTTCCTGACTGCCCCGCCCCAGAGGTGGCAGCGTCCCAGCACCAGGCGAACCGTCCCCGTGAGGCGTTATGTGCGGCGCTTACCGGCTGCTCCGCCCCAGAGATGGCTGCATCCAAGCTCCGGGAGAGCTGTTCCCCTGTGGCGTTATGTGCAGTTGTTCCCCCCTGCCCCGTCCTAAAGGTGTCCGTGCTCCAGCACCGAGTGAGCCGTCCCCATGTGGAGTTGTGTGTGGCTGTTCCTCTCCACCCTACTGCAGAAGTGGCTGCGACCCAGTGCCAGGCGAACCGTCCCCATGAGTTGTTATGTGCGACTGTCCCTGTCTACCCCGACCCAGAGGTGGCTGCATCCCAGCGCCGGGCGAGCTGTCCCCATGCAGTGTTATGTGTGGCTGTTTCTGTCCACCCTACCCCAGAGGTGGCTGCGTCCCAGCGCCAGGCGAACCATCCCTGTGAGGAGTTGTGTGGCTGTTCCTGGCTCTCCCGCCCCAGCGGTGGCTCAGCAGTGGCTTAGCGAGGTGGAGGGAACAGGGGGAGCGATTAAAAAAAAAAAAAGGCGCCACCCGCTGTGGCGCTTTTACTGACGGGGCGGTGCTTTTACTCACCCGGCGGCGCTCCAGGTCTTCGGCGGCGGGACCTTCACTCGCTCCGTGGGTCTTTCGGCGGCGGGTCCTTCAGTGCCGCCGAAGACAGCCGGAGCGAGTGAGGGCCTGCTGCCGAAGTGCCGCCGAAGACCCTGAGCGCCGCCGGGTGAGTAACAATTAAAAAGGCACCAAGAAATTGACAAGGCGCCACTTGTGCTCAGTGGGGGAGCGGCCGCTGCCCTGCTCCCCTCCTAGCTATGCTACTGGGTGGCTGCGTCCCAGCGCCGGGCGAGTTGTCCCACTGTGGTGTAATATGCGGCTGTACCCAGCTGGCCCGCCCGAGGCTGCGTCCCAGCAATGAGCAATATGTCCCCGTGCAGTGTTATCTGTCGCTATAACCCGGCTGCCCCACCCCTGAGGTGGCTTCATCCCAGCGCCGGGCGAGCTGTCCCCATGTGGTGTTATGTGTGGCTGTTCCTGTCCGCCCTACCCCAGAGGTGGCTGTGTCCCAGTGCTGGGCAAGCTGTCCCCATGCAGTGTTATGTGCGGCTGTTCCTGGTTCGTGACGGTCTCTGTCCCGCAGTGTGTAAGAAGCACGGGAAGCTCCTCGGTTTTCTTCGCACCTTCATGAAGTCACGGCCCAGCAAGCAGCGACTGAAGCAGCGCGGGATCCTGCGTGAGCGCGTCTTCGGCTGCGACCTGGGGGAGCACCTCCTGAACTCGGGGCACGACGGTGGGACCCCTGGCCTATAGGGCATTGTCTCCCATCCCCCTGGCCAGATCTCATCTCCCTGTCTGGCACAATGGAGCGCTGCATCCCATCCCCCCGGCCGGACCCCGTCTCCCAGCCTGGCGCTATGGGGCTCTGCCTCCCATCCCCCCCAGCCGCGCCCCGTCTCCCAGCCTGGCACTATGGGGCTCTGCCTCCCATCCCCCCCGGCCGCGCCCTGTCCTCCATCCGTGCCCCATCTCCTGGCCTGGCGCTATGGGGCTCTGCCTCCTTTCCCCCGGCCATGCCCCATCCCCTGGCCTCGCCTCTGCTCCCATCCCGGCGCTATGGGGCACTGCCTCCTTTCCCCCTGGCCATGCCCTGTCCCCTGACCTCGCCTCTGCTCCCATCCTGGCACTATGGGGCACTGCCTCCCATCTCCCTGCTCGTGCCCCGTCTCC
>QXTE01000436.1:292694-306455 GCA_003942145.1 Platysternon megacephalum
AGAGTGTAGGGAGCAGGGTTGGGTGCCTGGGGCAGGGGGCAGGGAGGCAGAGTGTAGGGCGCAGGGGGCAGGGCGCAGGGGGCAGGGCACAGGAGAGCAGGGTTAGAGGGCAGGGTTGGGTGCCTGGGTTAGGGGGCAGGGGGCAGGGAGGCAGCGTGTAGGGCGCAGGGTTGGGTGGCTGGGTTAGGGAGCAGGGGGGCAGGGTTTGGGGGCAGGCACTAGCCCGGCCATACCCGCTCTCCCCTTTCCCCAGGCACGAGTTCGACAGTGAGCGGGTGCCGGAGCTGGGCCGGGCGACCTACCTGCAGGACATCCACTGCGTGAGCTCCCTGTGCAAGCTCTACTTCCGCGAGCTCCCCAACCCGCTGCTCACCTACCAGCTCTACCACAAGTTCGCGGTGAGCCTGGGGCTGCCCCCCAACTCCCACCCCCCATCCCCCCACCCCCCCGATAACAGCCCCTTTGCCCTGCAGGAAGCTGTGGCGGTGCCCGGCGAGGAGGAGCGCATGGTGCGGGTGCATGATGTCATCCAGCAGTTGCCACCGCCCCACTACAGGTACCTGCCCCACAGGGCCAGAGGTGGGGTCGGTGCCCCACAGAGCCGTGGGTGACAGCTGGGGGGTTGGGGTGGTGGGTGATGCCCGGCGGGGTCAGGGCCCCACGGGGTCATGGACGACGGCTGGGGGGGGGAGGACGGGGCCCTGTGGGTGATTGGGTGGTGGTTGAGGGCTGGGGGACCCCAAGGGGTGTGGATAACAGTTGGAGGGCTCAGGGCCCTGTGGGATTGTGGGTAATTGGAGGGCAGGCTGGGGCCGGGTCCCCCTCACCAGCTGCCGCCCCCCTCAGGACCCTGGAGTTCCTGCTGCGGCACCTGGCGCGGGTGGCCACACACAGCCCAGACACCAGCATGCACGTCAAGAACCTGGCCATCGTATGGGCCCCCAACCTGCTCCGGTAAGTGCCCCCCCAGCCAGCCCTCCCACATGCTCCACTGAGCACCCCCCCCAGTGCCCCCTGCCAGCCCCCTGCCCCCGCTACAATCCCCCCAACTGCTCCATTGAGCACCCCCCATCCCCCTCTGACTCCCCGCCGGCCCCCCTGCCATCCCCCCACACCGGCTACCATCCCCCCAACCTGCTCCGGTAAGTGCCTCCGACCCCCCTCCAGCCCCCCTGCCATCCCCCCACACCGGCTGCCATCCCCCCAACCTGCTCCGGTAAGTGCCTCCGACCCCCCTCCAGCCCCCCTGCTAGTACCCCACCTACAATCCCCCCAACCTGCTCCACTGAGTTCCTCCCACCAGCCCCCCCATGCTGGCTCCAATCCCTCCAGCCTGCTCCGTTGAGCGCCCCTCTGCCCCCCAGGTCGCTGGAGCTGGAGGCCGTGGGGCTGAGTGGGGCGGAGGCCTTCCACGAGGTGCGGGTCCAGTCCGTGGTGGTCGAGTTCCTGCTCAACCACGTCCAGGTGCTGTTCAGCGACAAGTTCACCTCCATCGGCAAGGACAGCGCAGGTGAGGCGTGCGGAAGGGCCATGGGGGGGGGTATAGGGGCCGTGTGGGGCAGTGTGCGGGGCGGCAACGTGGAGAGGACAGCCTGGGTGGGGCAGCATGGGGATGGGGACTGCACAATACAGGCTGGGGGGGGCGGCACTGGGGGTAGCACAGCACAACCTGGGGGGGAGGTTCAGCCCAAGGGGGCAGCACGGGTATTGGGGAGGCGGAGGGCATGCAGGGGGGGAGCAAGCTGCTCAGTGGGGGGGGCATACAGAGACTGGCTGGCTGCTGAGCTGGGGGGGGGGGAGTGGGGGCAGGCTCTGCCCTAGAGGAGGCTGGGATCTTTGTCTGCTGGTTGGGGTGGGGCCGGGTGGGGGCTGCTGCTCTGAGGGTGGGGACCAGCCCCCAGTGGCATTGGGCGGGGTGCGTGAGGGGGGACGGCCGGCAGCAGGATTTGGGGGGTGGTCTCCTTGCCTCACCCCACCCCCCCAGATCCAGCTTCGTGCCCTCTTACTGTCTTGTGTCCTTGGGGGTCTGGCAGGGAGGGGCTCAGGGGGATGGGGGCAGCAAGGGATGGAGGGAGACACCTGAGGGATTCTGAGGGGGTAGGGGTGGGGGGAGCTGGGGAAGGTTGGCAACAGTGGGGTGTGGAGGGGCATTGGGGAGGCTGGGGACAGTGGGGTTTGGGGTGATGGGGGCAGTTTGGGGGGTGGGGGGCACTGGGGGAGGCTGGGTGCAGTGGGGTTTAGGGGGATGGGGCAGTTTGGGGGAAGTTTGGGGTCAGTGGGTTTGGGGGGACAGTTTGGGGGCAGTGGGGTTTGAGGTCCACCTGGGGACCCTCACCCCCCTAAAGGGCCCTGCACCCCCACTCCACAGTCACAGGGACTCAGCCAGTGTGTGACACCGGAGGTTTATTAGTCGTGGGAAACACAGCGTAGGACAGAGCTTGTTAGCACAGAAATCAGGAACTTTCAACAGAGTCCATCTGGAGGGGTGGGGGGGAGGTCTAGAGCCCTCCGCTCCGTCCCCCTCTTCCCCCCCAGTCCCAAACCAGACTGACCCTTTCAGCTGCCCGTTGCCCCTCCTCCTTCCTTTGTCTCTTTCCTGGGCCAGCAGGTCCCCTGGTCTCTGGGCTGCACCAGCACCGCGGGCTGGTTCATGCAGAGGAGGGGGCCTGGCCATGAGTGTGGGCCGTTCTCTGCAGCGACCACCCCCCCTCATCCCACCACCTAGATACTTGAGTAACACAGGGGACAGTGAGACACACCACAGTATTCAGAGAAAACATTAAGAACATCCCCACTTTGTCACACTGGGGAAGGCTGGAGGCAGTGGGGTTTGGAGGGGTGGGGGGCAATGGGGCACTGGGAGAAGTTTGGGGGCAGTGGGGCATGGGGAGCTAGTGGGGCAGCCAATGCCGCCCCCCTGCCCCCCAGTGCTTTGCTCCCTGTGTAGCCAGCTGGTCTGTTCTCAGCAGCTACCCGCCGGTCCCTGGCCTGGGGCTGGACCGCCCCCCTCCCCTGCTGCATGTCAGGATCCCAGGCCCAGGGAGAGGGGGCCCTGCTCTGGGCATGGGGGTGCCCCTAGGCTCTGGCGTGCTGCCCCCCCCCCCCGACCACCCTCTAACCCTGTTCTCTCTCCAGCCCCCCAGCCGGCGCCCCGGAAGCTGGCCTGCCCCCCCAAGACCGGCCGGCTGCTCACCCTGCCCGAAGCCCTGAGCAAGGCCCAGAGGGAGACGGAGACGCAGCAAGATGGGGTGGGGGGTGCCCCGGAGGCACAGGGGGACTGAGGGGGTGGGGGGGGTCATCCACCCCTCCGGATCAGATTCATGGACCCATGCACCCCTCTATCCCACCCCCTCCTTGCCGTCCACGGGCCCCTCTACCCCGGTATCCTGCCCCCTCCCTGCCGCCCACGGGCCCCTCTACCCCGGTATCCCGCCCCCTCCCTGCCGCCCCCCGGCCCCCCCACACCGCCCCCCCCCCGCCCCTCCCCGGCCCCCACGCGCCCCGCTATCCCGCCCCCCCCCCCCCTCGCCCTCCCGGCCCTCCCCCCCCCCGTCCTCCCTGCCCCCCCCCGGCCCCGGTACCCCGCCCCCCCCCCGCCGCCCCCCCCCCCCGCCTCCCGCCCCCTCCCTGCCCTCCACGGGCCCCGGTATCCTGCCCCCTCCCTGCTGCCTGCGGGCCCCTCTGCCCCCCGGTATCCCGATCCCTCCCTGCCACCCATGGACCCCTCTACCCCGGTATCCGGACCCCTCCCTGCCACCCGCGGGCCCCTCTACATGGGATGTGGGGTACCATGGCTCCGTGTTCCCCCTCCCGCTCTGGTACAGTCAGCTGCACCCCCAGATAAGCATTGATCCCAGACACTGCGGTGGGGAGGTGCCCATGGCAGGGGGTTCTGGCGGCCCAGGTCGCTGGCTGTGGGGCAGGAGCAGGGTGGCACGGCTCTCCCTGCGCGGGGCCCTGTGGGCTCTCAGGGCTGGGGCAGGGCAGGACAGGGTCAGTGCCCACCCGGGTAGGGAGGCTCAGGCCCTGGGTTTAACCAGCTCCTGTTGAGAACAAGAGAACATTAAATGTCCAGCTGGCAACGCCCCGCATTGGTGATTCATGGTGCCCGGCGCCCAGCGGCTCGCCCTGGGGAGACAACTGGATGGGGGTGGGTATGGGGGGCTGACGTTGACCGGGCCTGGTGGTGGGGGGACACTGAGCCCAGCAGGGGTTGGGGGTTGCTGAAGTGTGGGGCTGCCAAGGCAGACTGGGGGGGCAGGTGCTCGGGGGCATTGAGACAGGCTGGGGAGGGGGGTGCTGAGCTGGGGGGGTGCCCAGACTGGCTGGGGAGGGGTGTGCTGAGCTGGAGGTGCTGAGGCAGGCTGGGGTGGGGTGCCCAGATAGGCTGGGGAGGAGGGTGCTGAGGCAGGTGGGGGCCTGAGGAAGGGGGGTGCTGGGGGGCACCGCGGAAGGCTAGGGGGTGCCAAGGCAGGCTCGGAAAGGGTGTGCTGAGGTGGGGAGGTGCTGAGACAGGCTGGGGACGGGGGTGCTGGGGATGCCCAGGCAGGCTGGGAGGCGCTGAGACAGGCTAGCCCTGTGGTGGGAGAGAGGGGTGGACAATCCTGCGACCAAATGCAGTGGGGTGTGGAACTTGTGGGGGCCCATAGAGTGGCTGGGTCTGGATGCTTGGGGGCTGAGGCCGAGGCCAACGTGAGCTGCAGTGAGGGGGAAACCCCCCCCCCTACACACACACACCCCGGGAAAGCTGCCTTCTGTGCGTGACCAGCTGGGACCTGCGGAGCCCTGAGCCCAGCGCCCGGCCATGCTGAGGGGGCTGGGCCCTGCATTGGCACCTGGCTGCCCACCCCTCACCCAGGTAACCACTCCCAGTGCCCAGCTGCGCTGCTGCTTCTCTGCGGGGTCGAGCCTCTCCCCGTGGGCTCACAGTGCCATCGCTGGTTTCTACGGTGAGATCCCTGCAGCCTGCCAGGGCGTTAAATCCTGTCCTGCTGCTGGCACTAGGGGGCACCATAGTGCTTGGGGCTGAGTAGGGGGCGCCGTATTGCAGGGAGAGGAGCAGGGGGCACTGTGCTGTGGGGAGCGGGGCAGGGGGCTCAGCAGGGGGCGCTGTGCTGGGGGAGCGGGGCGGGGGCTCAGCAGGGGGCGCTATGCTGTGGGGCGGGGGGCTCAGCAGGGGGCGCTGTGCTGCAGGGAGTGGGGCAGGGGCTCAGCGGGGGGCACTGGGCCGGGGGAAGCCGGGCAGGGGGCTCAGCAGGGGGCGCTGTGCTGCAGGGAGTGGGGCAGGGGCTCAGCGGGGGGCACTGTGCCGGGGGAAGCCGGGCAGGGGGCTCAGCAGGGGGCGCTGTGCTGGGGGAGCGGGGCGGGGGCTCAGCAGGGGGCGCTGTGCTGGGGGGAGCGGGGCGGGGGCTCAGCAGGGGGCGCTATGCTGTGGGGCGGGGGGCTCAGCAGGGGGCGCTGTGCGGGGGTGAGCGGAGCGGGGGGCTCAGCAGGGGGCGCTGTGCTGCGGGGAGCGGGGCGGGGCGGGGGGCTCAGCAGGGGGCGCTGTGCGGGGGTGAGCGGGGCGGGGGGCTCTGCAGGGGGCGCTGTGCTGCGGGGAGCGGGGCGGGGCGGGGGGCTCAGCAGGGGGCGCTGTGCGGGGGGGAGCCGGGCGGGGGGCTCAGCAGGGGACGCTGTGCGGGGGGGAGCGGGGCGGGGGGCTCAGCAGGGGGCGCTGTGCGGGGGTGAGCGGGGCGGGGGGTTCAGCAGGGGGCGCTGTGCTGCAGGGAGTGGGACAGGGGCTGCTGTGCTGCTGGAAACAGGGTGGCGGGTTTGGTGGGGGGCACCGTGCTGTGGGGTGGGGGAGATGCAGAGAGGGGCTCAGGGGCGCAGTAGGGGGCACTGTGCTGCAGGGAGGGACTGAGATTCCTGTGGGGCAGGCCCAGCTGACCCCCCTCTGTCTGTCTCCCCGTCCCCCAGGGCGCTCCTGCCTCCCGCGCCCCAAGTCCCTGCTGGGCAGCTGCCCCTCGACCCGCCTGCTCTCGCTGGAGGAGGCTCAGGCCCGGACCCAGGCCCAGGCCCAGGCCCAGGCCCAGCACACGGGTGCTGGCCAGGCCAAGAGACCTGAGGCCGAGACCGGACGGGGGCCCCTGGGGAGGCTGCCCCTCCCGCTGGACTCGCCCCATGCCAGGTAATGGGGCCTTCCCCCACTGGGGTTGCCGGCTCCGGGGTGGGGGCTGGTGAACTCAGGGGGGATGGGGCATGGGGGCCTTCCCCCCCCCAGGGGGTGCCGGCCCCGACCTGGCCCCAGAAGGTGGTGGGCTCAGGGGTGTGTGGAATGGGGCTGGTAGGGCCCTGAGTTGGGCTGACGCTGTCTCTCCACAGGCGCCAGGCACGGGGCGGGAGCTGGAAAACCTTCTTCGCCTTGGGCAGGGCACCTGCCATCAGCCACAAGAGAGTGCAGCGCCCGGGCGGGCAGACGGGTGAGTGAGCCCTGCCCCACGCAGCCCCCCAGCCCCACACAACCCCCCTGATTCCTGCCCCACGCAGCCCTATGCAGCCCTGCAGCCTCCCAGCTTCCCTCAGCCTCACATAGCCTCTCAGCTTCCCCCTGCCCCATGTACCCCCCATTTCCAGCCCTGCCCCACAAACCTCCCCCCAGTTCCACACCGACCTCCCAGCCCCACATCTCTCTTCCTCCTGTTCTCTCTGTCTCTCCCCCTGCCCCATGGAGTGGGGATGGGGGGGGTGTATGTTCGAGTGCTTGCTCATGTCCATTCCATGCTGGGTGTGCGCGCGCCCATGGGCCCGGCTGCCGGAGATTTTTCCCTTAGCAGTATCCGTAGGGCCGGTTCTGGTGCACCCACACGCTGGTATATGGTATATGGGGTGCCGCCGGCCCCGCACCCCTCAGTTCCTTGTCTCCCTTTGCGATTCCAAAGTGCTCTGAGCGGTGTAACTTTATAGTTGTTGGATATAGTTGGATCTAGATCATGAAGTAGTTAGTTAGGTGAGTAATTATGTTAGATAGTTATGTAAGCAGGGGAATGGTCCCGCTATTGTGGGGAACTTTCCTGGCTTATACACTACCCCGGTGAAATGGGCTAGTGAAAGGATCTGAGTCCTCGCTCCCACTTCCTTTACCCAGAGACCTGCCTGACCTCGAGGGCTCCCCTTCCATCTCCTGTGTGGCAGAGTCCTCATAACCCCAACAAGGCTGGGCCCAGGATTCCTGGGCGCTCGACCCCCAACCTTGTCGTGGTCACTTAGGGCAGGGGCTAGGGTGTCCCCACTTCGGGGTGCTCTCTCTGCACTGGATGCTTCCCTGACCCACTGATCATTACATACAGTTCAAAGCAAATACAATTTATTAAACTGCATCCAATTTAAAAAAATAAGGAAAAAACAGGAAAGGTTAAAGGAAAACCCGTCACCCCGCTCTGTGGCACGGGGACATCACAACCAGCGTCTCTGGGATGACGGGGAAGTTCAGTCTGTTCCTCACATGTCCCAGGCCCTGGCTGTGCTGCAGGGATGCTGCGGGTCAGATACTTGCTCTGGTGGTGGCCACATGCCCTCAGGTGGCAGGACCCTTCTGCCCAGCATCACTCCCATCCCATCGGGGTTTCGATCCCCCTCAAGGTCTGACCTGCCAGGTGTCTTGGCTGGGGGCGTCTCCCTGCACTGGGCCTGCTGCCCAGGGTCCCCCCCTTGCTCTCCCCAGTTGCTCTGCCTCCAGCTCTATGGGCTGTTTCTCTGGCCCTGGTTGCTACAGCTCTGCTCCCTCCTTAGAATCATAGACTATCAGGGTTGGAAGGGACCTCAGAAGGTCATTTAGTCCAACCCCCTGCTCAAAGCAGGACCAATCCCCCCACAGATTTTTGCCCCAGATCCCTAAATGGCCCCCTCAAGGATTGAACTCACAACCCTGGGTTTAGCAGGCCAATGCTCAAACCACTGAGCTATCCCTCCCCCCAAGAAAGTAGTTGGGATGTGAACTCACAATTTCTGGCTTAGGAAGCCAATGCCTTATCCATTAGGCCACTGGGCCTTAGCTTGGCCCCATTCTGTCTGACCCAGGCAATTCCAGCTCACACGGAGGATGGGACCGCCCTGGCCTCCTGAGTCCCTGATTAGCCTGCCCACCCTGTCAATCAGGCTGACCTGGAGCATTGGCCTCTCCCCATTGCCCCTGGGGACTATCAGTCTCAGGGTTCTGATTTCCCATCGACCCTTCCCCTTTCTTTTGGTACAGGGAGCTAGCCAACCAAAAATCCCACTAAGTTTTAGTAAGAGGACAGGGACTTTGTCCCCAGCACGGGGCTTGCCCCGTTCCCCGGGATCCCAGCCGTCTGCCATAGACCTATGCCAGTCAGTGAGCCCCGCACCAGCTGTCTGAGGTGTCTGGGGGAATCGCACATCAAAGAGAAGTGCCAGATCTGCCAGGGCTTCACGGCGCACTCGGAAGAACAGGGCCGTTCATCTCCAAGCCCTTCTCCCGGAGGCGGCTCTCAGACGGGCCTCAGAACCCTCCCACTCCGACTCAGCGCTGAGTCCCTCTGCCTACGGCGAGCCCCACCGGCACCGGGTTCCTCCCAGCAGTGGTGTAGCCAGGTGGAGGGAACAGGGGGAGCAAAAAAAAAAAAAAGGTGCCGCCCGCTGCGGCGCTTTTACTCACCTGGTGGCGCTCCGTGTCTTCGGCGGCAGGCCCTTCACTCGCTCCGGGTGCCTTCGGCGGCGGGCCCTTCTCTCGCTCCGGGTGTCTTCGGCGGTGGGCCCTCCACTCGCTCCGGGTGTCTTCGGGGGCACTGAAGGTCCCGCCGCCGAAATGCTGCTGAAGACCCAGAGCGAGTGAAGGTCCCACCGCCGAAGTGCCGCCGAAGACCTGGAGCGCCGCAGCGGGAGGCGCCTTTTTTTTTTTTTTTAATCGCTCCCCCGGGTGAGTACAAAGGCGCCAGGAAATTGACAAGGCGCCACTTGTGCTCAGTGGGGGAGTGGCCGCTCCCCCCGCTGTCCCCCAGCTATGCTACTGCCTCCTGGCACTGCTCACCATTGCCAGGGCCACCACAGCGATAAAACCTGGGACTCCGGCCGGCAGGCGTTGCTGGGGAGACACGGTGCCAACACCTGGGACTCCGGCCGCATAGATTCTCCGGCCCTCAGCGGCAGAGCCAGGGGCTTTAAATGCTGCCGCCCCTCCCCAGCCCCCTCGGCTGCCCAGCCGGGCCCTGCGCATCGCTCAGGCAGCCGTTGGCAGGCATTCTGAGGGCGTGCCTGAGGCCGGAGTTACAGTCTCATCCCAGGATCTATCCCCCCATTTGTTTCAGGACCGCCTGTCTCCCTTTCTCCTGCATGGGCCAAGGTCACCTCGGACCACTGGATGCTCAACATCATAGCAGTTGGCTACACCCTGGAGTTTTCCTCCATCTCCCCCTCACACCCCACTTCCCTGTCCCTCTTCAGGGACCCTTCTCACGAGCAGCTCCTCATCTAGGAGGCGAATTCCCTCCTACGTCTGGAGGCCAGGGAGGAGGTTCCCCTAGACATTAGGGGAAAAGGGTTTTACTCCCGGTATTTCCTAATGCCAAAGGCCAAGGGGGCCTCAGACCCATCCTAGGCCTGTGTCGCCTCAACAGGTATCTGAAGATGTCAAAGTTCTGCCTGGTCTCCCTGGCCTCCATCATCCCCTCTCTGGATCCAGGAGGCTGGTACGCTGCTCTCGACTTAACGTGCGCCTACTTCCTTATTTCTATCTTCCATGGCCACAGGAGATTCCCCCGTTTGGTGGTGGGGCAGCGCCTCTACTAGTTCACGGCACTGCCCTTCAGCCTCTCCTCTGCTCCAAGGGTCTTCACGAAGTGCATGGTGGTGGTGGCCGCTTCCCTGAGGTGTCGCGGCATTCAAATCTACCCATCCCTTGAGGACTGGCTGGTCAGAGGCAGGTCCCAGGCTCACGTGCAGCACAAGTCGGGATCTAGGCCTGCATCTCAATGACCAGAACTCGACTCTGTCCCCCATTCAGAGAATAGGAGCAGTGTTTGACTCCACCCATGCCAGAGCCTACCTGCCGGAGTCCCGATTCTGGGCATGTCAGAGCCCAGTCGCTCATGGCCACCCAGGTATGCCACCAGCAGCTGGGTCACATGGCGGCGTGTACCGACGTGGTGCAACATGCACGGCTGCGGCTCAGTCTCCAGATGTGGCTGGAGTCGGTCTTCTCACGACTTGGAGCGAATGGTTACAGTTCTGTCGAACGTCCTGTGATCTCTGGCTCGGTGCCCAGCCCTGCGAGCTGTTCTGGACGGGGTCCCCTTCGTAGCTTCACTCCCATCGGTAACATTGGTCTCTGATGTGTCGGATCAGGGGTGGGGAGCCCAGCTTGGCAGCTGCAGTATCCAAGGTCTCTGGTTCTCTTCACAGAAAGGCCAGGGAGCTCAGGGCGATACGCTCGGCTTGCCATGCATTCCTCCCTGTATAAGGGGCATGGTGGTGCAGATCTTGATGGACAATACAGCAGCAATGTTATTCAACAAGCAAGACGGGGCCCGCTCGTCTGCCCTGTGTGGACAGGCTCTTTGCCTGTGGGACTTCTGTGTGCAGCAGGCTGGTCATCTCAAGGCTTCGCACCTCCCAGGCGCCCAGAACGCGCGGGCGGATCTCCTCAGCAGGTACTTCTCCTCTCGCCACGAGTGGTCACTCCACCCAAAGGTCGTCAGCACAATCTCCCCCAAGTGGGGGACTCCCCAGGTGCACCTATTCGTGGCCACTCAGAACAGGATGTGTCAGCAGTTGTGCTCATTTTACGGGCTAGCCAGTGGCTCCCTGCGCCCTTGGATGGGGGCCCCGCCGTACGCCTTCCCGGCTTCCCTGCGCCCTTGGATGGGGGGCCCGCCGTACGCCTTCCCGGCTTCCCTGCGCCCTTGGATGGGGGCCCCGCCGTACGCCTTCCCGGCTTCCCTGCGCCCTTGGATGGGGGCCCGCCGTACGCCTTCCCGGCTTCCCTGCGCCCTTGGATGGGGCCCCGCCGTACGCCTTCCCGGCTTCCCTGCGCCCTTGGATGGGGCCCCGCCGTACGCCTTCCCGGCTTCCCTGCGCCCTTGGATGGGGCCCCGCCGTACGCCTTCCCGGCTTCCCTGCGCCCTTGGATGGGGCCCCGCCGTACGCCTTCCCGGCTTCCCTGCGCCCTTGGATGGGGCCCCGCCGTACGCCTTCCCGGCTTCCCTGCGCCCTTGGATGGGGCCCCGCCGTACGCCTTCCCGGCTTCCCTGCGCCCTTGGATGGGGCCCCGCCGTACGCCTTCCCGGCTTCCCTGCGCCCTTGGATGGGGCCCCGCCGTACGCCTTCCCGGCTTCCCTGCGCCCTTGGATGGGGCCCCGCCGTACGCCTTCCCGGCTTCCCTGCGCCCTTGGATGGGGCCCCGCCGTACGCCTTCCCGGCTTCCCTGCGCCCTTGGATGGGGCCCCGCCGTACGCCTTCCCGGCTTCCCTGCGCCCTTGGATGGGGCCCCGCCGTACGCCTTCCCGGCTTCCCTGCGCCCTTGGATGGGGCCCCGCCGTACGCCTTCCCGGCTTCCCTGCGCCCTTGGATGGGGCCCCGCCGTACGCCTTCCCGGCTTCCCTGCGCCCTTGGATGGGGCCCCGCCGTACGCCTTCCCGGCTTCCCTGCGCCCTTGGATGGGGCCCCGCCGTACGCCTTCCCGGCTTCCCTGCGCCCTTGGATGGGGCCCCGCCGTACGCCTTCCCGGCTTCCCTGCGCCCTTGGATGGGGCCCCGCCGTACGCCTTCCCGGCTTCCCTGCGCCCTTGGATGGGGCCCCGCCGTACGCCTTCCCGGCTTCCCTGCGCCCTTGGATGGGGCCCCGCCGTACGCCTTCCCGGCTTCCCTGCGCCCTTGGATGGGGGCCCGCCGTACGCCTTCCCGGCATCCCTGCGCCCTTGGATGGGGGCCCCGCCGTACGCCTTCTCGGCTTCCCTGCGCCCTTGGATGGGGCCCCGCCGTATGCCTTCCCGGCTTCCCTGCGCCCTTGGATGGGGCCCCGCCGTACGCCTTCCCGGCTTCCCTGCGCCCTTGGATGGGGCCCCGCTGTACGCCTTCCCGCTGATACCCCCAGTTCACAAGGTCCTAGGGACAAAGCGAAGGGCATCCTGGTAGCTCTGGCGTGGCCACGGCAGTTCTGGTTCGGCAGGCTTTCGGATCTCTCGATGGCAACCCCACTAGAGGTCCCGCTTCACCCAGACTTGCTCTCACAGCACCAAGGCTGTCTGCTCCATCCGAACCTAGCGTCGCTGCAACTGATGGCATGGCTTTGCATGGCTGAACGCGGAGGAGCAAGTCTAACACATCCTGGTGAGTAGCAGGAAGCCCTCCACCAGGGCGACCTACCTGGTCAAGTGGAAGCGCTTCATCTATTAAGGGCTGCGGATCGAGGTCTTTCTCCCTCCCAGTCATTGCTACAATCCATCTTGGACTACCTGCTCCACCTCAAGCACCAGGGCCTGGCAATCAGGGTTCACTTGTCGCCCATCTCAGCCTTTCACCCACTGATCCAGGGCAGGTCAATCTTTGTTCATGACATGACGATCAGGTTCCTGAAGGGTCTGGAGAAGCGATATCCACAGGTTTAGGATCCCATCCTTCCTTGGGACCTAGACCTGGTGCTAGCGAGGCTCACGGGTCCCCCTTTCGAGCTGCTGACTTTGTGTTCTCTGCTGCTCCTCTTATGGGAGGTCTCCTTCCTGGCGGTGATCACGTCGGCCCACAGGGTCTCCGAGATTAGAGCGTTGACGTCAGCACCCCCGTTCATGGTGTTTTACAAGGACGAGGTCCATCTGAGCCCCCACCCAGACTTCTTACCTAAGGTGGTGTGTCAGTTCACAATAATCAGGACCTCTTCCTACCAGGTTTCTTCCTGAAGCCTCACAAGGCGAGCAAGGAGCATCGGTTACATTCTATGGATGTTAGGCAGGCCTTAGCCTTCTGCATTGAGGGGACCAAACCCTTCCGTAAATCAACGCAGCTCCTCGTCGCAGGGCAGACAGGATGAAAGGTTTGCCTGTGTCCACTCAGAGAAGCTCCTTGTGGATAACCGCCTGCATCAGGCTCTGCTGTGAGCAAGCAGAGGTGTCACTGCCGGCCATCCTGCCTGCCCATTCCACCAGAGCGCACGCTTTGTCAGCGGCCTTCCTCACACAGGTATCCGGGGTATCTGCAGAGCCGCCACCTGGTCCTCGGTCCATATGCCATCAGCCAGCAGGCTCAGGACGAGGACAGCTTGGCAGAGCAGTGTTGCAAGCAGCACGTCCATGAACTCGGAGCCCACTGTGACGGGTTGGATCACAGAAACTCCCTTGGGAGCTGCCGCCCGATGTGCAAAGACTACTTCTATTCCTGTTTTCCCTGCCAGCTCAGGGGATGCAGCACCCTGTCTTGCTGAAGCCAGACACACCCGTCTGCTCCAACACAGACCCAGGGTCTGAATTACCTGCCCCAAAGCTGCAGGTTTACCTGAAAACAGCTCACAGAAGTGTGCTTGTCTTTAGCACTCAGACGCCCAACTCCCAATGGGGTCTAAACCCAAATAAATCCGTTTTACCCTGTATAAAGCTTATACAGGGTAAACTCATAAATTGTTCGCCCTCTATAACACTGATAGAGAGATATGCACAGCTGTTTGCTCCCCCAGGTATTAATACATACTCTGAGTTAATTAATAAGTAGAAAGTGATTTTATTAAATACAGAAAGTAGGATTTAAGTGATTCCAAGTAGTAACAGACAGAACAAAG
>QXTE01000436.1:306757-321251 GCA_003942145.1 Platysternon megacephalum
GGGAGGGATAGCTCAGTGGTTTGAGCATTGGCCTGCTAAACCCAGGATTGTGAGTTCAATCCTTGAGGGGGCCACTTAGGGATCTGGGGCAAAAAATTGGTCCTGCTAGTGAAGGCAGGGGGCTGGACTCGATGACCCTTCGGGGTCCCTTCCAGCTCTATGAGATAGGTATATCTCCATATATATATATATATATATATATAAGGGATACTGCTTGGGAGTCACCTAACTTGGAATTCGACACAAGCAAGCACTCGAAGAAGAAAAAACGGTACCTCCCTCTCGTAGCTGCTGTTCTTCAAGATGCGTTGCTCATGTCCATTCCACGACCTGCCCTCCTGCCCCGCTGTTGGAGTTGTTGGCAAAAAGGAACTGAGGGGTGCGGGGCCGGCGGCACCCCATATACCGGCATGTGGGTGCAGGGCTACATGGGGCGCCAGAGCCAGCCCTACGTATACTGCTAAGGGAAAAATCTCCGGCAGCCGGGCCCGAGGGCGCGCACACCTAGCATGGAATGGACATGAGCAACACATCTCAAGGAGCAACGGTTACAGAAGGTAGGGAACCGTTCTTTCTGGGGGAAGGAAGGAGTGTTGGGGGGCCTGTCTGGGGTGTTCCCGGGAGCGGAGGTGGGGACAGGGCAGTGCTGGGGGCAGGAGAGGTGTCAATGGGGTCCAGCCATGGGATGGATACGGGGGTGGGTGGCTGTGGGAGGACTAGGGGGGCTGATGTTCTCACCCCTCCCCTCTCCCTGCAGGACTCCGGACCGACACTGTCACGCTGCGATCCGCCAAGAGTGAGGAGTCACTCACGTCCCAGTCCAGCACCGCGGGTATGAGGGGCAGCACCTGGGGTGGGGAGGGGACGTTCAGGGGGAAGCCAACCCCAGAGGTGGCTGCGTCTCGGTGCCGGGTGAGCTGTCCCCATGCAGCGTTATGTACAGCTGTTCCCCAGCTGCCCCACCCCAGAGGTGACTGTGTCCCAGTGCTGGGCGAGCAGTCCCGTATGGTGTTGTGTGTGGGCTGTTCCCCAGCTGCCCCGCCCCAGAGGTGGCTGCATCTCAGTGCCAGGGGAGCTGTTCCCATGCGGCATTATGTGTGGCTGTTCCCCAGTTGCCTGCCATCTCAGGGTTGTTTACGCTGCTGTTTGTCCATCTGTCCCCAAGGCCTGCACAAACTGAACCGCCTGCGGCGCCCGCGCTCCAGCAGCGACGCCTTCCCAGCCCTGCCTGGAGCCCTCCCCGGGTCCCCACCAGCCCCCCTCAAGCCCTGCCGCTCCTGCGAGTCGCTGAGCTCCTCGGCCTCCGGCGGCTACAGCGAGAGCCTGGTACCCCATCGCCGCGCCTCCCTCTGGCTGGACGATGAGGGCGAGCTGGACTCGGACCCAGAGCTCAGTCCCCCCGGCTTCCTGGACTTGGACCTGCTCCCCTTCCGGCACAGCCCCCCCCGGCGCCCCTCGCTCTCTGAGGCCTCTGACTCGGCCCCCAGCCCCGCCCGCCTTCCCTTCGCCTGCAAGGTGGCCCGGGCGCTGTCACCCCGCGGCCCGGAGCCCCCCACAGCTGCCCTGGAGATCTCGGAGCCCGTGGCCATCTCGCTGCCCGCCAAGGTGCTGGAGATGCTGGGGGGGGGCGAGGCCAGGAGTGCGTTGAGGCCCGGACGGCGCCGGGGGACGCGCAGCCCCCACATGATCTCCCGGCTGCTGCAGGCCGGAGACGGGATGCTGACTGCCAGCTGCCAGCGTGAGGTGCAGCGCAAACTGACCCAAGCCGAGAGCAGAAGCCTGGCCCAGAGTGAGTGCGCCAAAACCTCCCAGCCCCCTCCAGAACTCCCCGCCAGCCAGAACCATCCCGCCCCCAGCCAAACCCCCCCAGCCCCCGCCCAAACCCCCCGCCCGCCCGACAGCCCCCCGGCCAAAACCTCCCAGCCCCCTCCTGACCTCCCCGCCAGCCAGCCCCCCCCCGCCAAACCCTCCCAGCCCCCCCCAGAACCCCCCGCCAGCCCGACCCCCCCCCCGCCAAAACCGCCCAGCCCCCTCCAGAACTCCCCACCAGCCAGAAACCCCCCCCCACCACAAAAACCCCACCCCCCCCCCAACCCCCCCACCCCCCCCCCCACCCCTCCCCCCCCCCCCCCCCCCCGCGCCCCCGCCACCCCCCCACCACACCCCGCCCCCCCCCACACCGCCCACCCCCCCCACCCCCCCCCCAACAACCCCCCCTCGCCACCCCTATACCAAACTCTTCCCCCCCCCCCCCCCCCCCTCCCCACGGCCCCCGCCCCCCCCCCCCCCGCCCCACCCCCCCCCCCCCCACCCGCCACCCCCCCCCCCCCCCCTCCACCCGCTCTCCCCCCCCCCCCCCCGCCCCCCCGCCACGCCCCCCCCGCCCACCCCCCCCCGCCCCCCCCCGACCTCCCCCCGCCCCCCCCGCCCCCTCAAAACCCCGCCCCCCCCCCCCCCACCCCCCACCCCCCCCACGCCGCCCCCCCCCCGCCCCCGCCCCCCCCCCCCCCGCCCACCGCCCCCCCCCCCCCCCCCCTCTACACACCCCTAGTGTGTCGAAAAAACCCCCGCCGCCCTCCCCCCCCCCCCCCCCCCCCTGCCAAAACCTCCCAGCCCCCCCCCCAAAACCCCCCAGCCCCCCCCAGACCCCCCCGCCAGCCAGCCCCCCCCCGCCAATCCCTCCCAGCCCCCTCCAGAGCTCCCCGCCAGCCAGACCCCCCCGCCAAAACCTCCCACCCCCCCCCACACCCCCCCCCCCGCCATAACCCTCCCCCCCCCCGCCAAAACCGCCCAGCACCCGCCAGAACTCCCCGCCAGCCAGAACACCCCCCCCGCCAAAACCTCCCAGCCCCCCCCAGAACCCCCCCCCCCCCCGCCCCCCCCGGCCCCCCCCCCCCCCACAGCTGGAACCACCTGGCCAGAACCCCCAGTCAGAACTGCCCAGCCAGAACCATCCCGCCCCCAGCCAAACCCCCCCCACAAACGGACCCCCCCGTGTCCCTTGCTGGGGGAGTTGGGGAGCACACAACAACACCCCAGCCTCCTACAGCACCTCCTGCTGGGCGAGGCCAGGGCTGGAGTAGCCAGGAGCTCCCCACACAGCCAGCACCCAGCCCCACTCCCCTACAGCGCCCCCTGCTGGGTGCGGCTGGCACTGACCACCCTCTTTTCTCCTCTCCCCCTTCAGGTCCTGAGTCGGAGGCTTCCCCCCCACTGCCCGGGGCGCTGTGCCTGTTTCGGCACGTGCCGCCCCCGCCGCCCCCAAAGGACCCAGCCCGGCTGATGGCGCTGGCACTGGCGGAGAGCGCACACCGGGCCGCCCGGCAGCAGCAGGGGGCGCCACGCAGGGAGCAGCGTGCCCAGTTCCGGCGCTCCCTGTCCCTGGAAGGTGGGGGGGAGGGGGCAGCGATGGGGCCGGGCACCCTGTACTCTGTGGTGCGCCCTGGCCCTGCTGCCCAGCTCCCTGGCCCCTCTCTGCAGCGCCAGCAGAGTGAGGGGGAACCCCAGGGCCAGAGTCAGGAGTGGACAGGGGGCCCCCAGGTGAGTGGGGGTAGAGGGGGAGGGGCTGGTGGGGGGGTTGGGCGGGAGGGAGTTTGGGGCATTGGACTTTAGGGTGTGTGTGTGGGGGGGGGGGAATTGGTGGCTGGGTTGGGGCAGGGAGGTTTGCCAGTTCGAACAAGGGGGATTTGGGGGGCCTGGGAGGAGGGCAGGTAGGTGGTGGGGTTTGGGGGGCAGTGGGGCAAGAAAGGAGAGTTTGGGGGTTGTGGAGACTGTGGGGGGCAGTGGGTTGGGCAGGGGGCAGTAATGGGGGTTGGGGGCAGATAGGCAGTCAGGCTGGGGTGAGGTTTGGTGGCTGGGGGGATTCAATGGGGTTGCAGCTGGATGGGGGAATGGGGGTGCAGTGGGGGGGCTACAGTGAGGGAATTTAGGCGATTGATGGATGGGGAGATGGGGGGGCTGCAGCAGGGGCAGTTTGAAGGGTTGTGGTCGGGTGGGGGGACTGGGTGGGATTGGGGTGCAGTGGGGGGCTGTGGCAGGGGTTCAGGGAATGCAGCTGGGTGGGGGGACAGGATTGGGGGTTCAGTGAGAGGGACTGGGGGATTGGGATGCAGGGTTTGGGGGTACAGTGGGCTGCTGAGGTTGGGGCTGTGATGGAAGGCTGGGGGGTCAACTGGAGGGGGGACTGTGTGTGTGTGAACCCCCCCCTCACTGACCCCCCTTCTCTCTCCCTACAGGTCACATTGGCCAAGGCCCCTGCCCTCGGTGGGGAGGGGGGCAGGGCCAGCTTGGCAGCCCCTCCCCACTACAGCAAAGCCCCCCCCGACACCCACCACTGGGGCCCCGAACCGCACCCACCCTGCCAGACCCAGCCGCTGCCCTTCCCCCGAGCACTGGACCCTGCCCCCTGCCAACCGCAGGCCCCACCCAAGCCCCCAGCTCCCCTGCACTTCCACCCCCCACCTGCGGCCTGTCTCAATGCCACCCCCCCGTGGCTGGGCCCCCCCTGTGCTGCCCCTCCGTACCCGCCGGAGCCACAGCTGCACCAGCGCCACCACTTCCTAGCTCCCCGCCCCCCTGGCGCTGCCACACCCCCCCGGCGCCCGCTGCTGGAGCCCGCAGCCGAGAACCTGTACTACGAGATCGTCCCAGAGCCGCCCGTCTACCGGCCCTGGCCCCTGGGCCCCCCACGCCCCCCGGCACCCCCCGAGTACCTGGCCGCCCTCAACGCCTCCTACGGCGTCTTCCAGCAACCCAGGCCCGGCCCCTCGGCCCCAACACCACCCCTCTGGGCCATCTTCGAGGACGGGCGCATCCGCTACGAGCCACCAGAGCCCATCTACGTCAACGTCCCCTTTGCTGGCCCCGCAGCAGGGCCAGAGGCCAGGGGGCACCGCCGCGGCAGGGCCAGCCCCCCCTCGTCCTCGTCATCCGCCTCCGCCTCCCCTCCGCTGGAGGGCGGGCACCTGCGCAGCCGCTCTGACCCTGGTGCTGCTCGCGCCGCCCTGCGCCGCCCCCCAGTGCCAGCCCTGCCGCAGAAACAGAGGCAGGGCCTGCGGGCAGCACCAGGCTGGGCCTACAGACCACCATCGGTGCCGGGACTTTACCGCCAGCTACTAGACGTGCTGCCCTGTGGTGGCACCATGCTGCGGTTCTACCGCCCAGCACCACCTGGCTGGGAGCCAGCCGCCGGCTGTCCCCCCCCCTTCACCACCTACGCTGAGCCCTCGCCCCGGCCTCCTGCCCTCCTCAGCCCTGGCCTGCTGGACGGTTACCGGCTGGGGCCCTACTCCCCCTACGCCGAGCGCCTGCCCCCCCAGTATGGCAATGTGGAGAGGAAGGAGGGGCCTCCCCCACCGCCCGCGTGCCTGGCTCCCAACTGGACGGTGCGCTCTGAGGGGCAGACCCGGAGCTACTGCTGAGGGGGGGCCCGGGCTGGACCACGAGGGACCCTGGATGGGGCGCTGGAGGACCTGTGTTGAGCTCCCCAAGTTTTGACACACATCCCTGGGTGCAGGATCTGAGCAGTGGCTGGGGACCATTGCTGAGACAGTCGGGCTGTGACATCACGGGAGGCCCCAATGACGTCATCCGAGGTCTGTATGACACGCCTGAGCTGCTGCAGGGCTGGAGTGATATCACACTGGGATCATCAATGGCAGGAGGATGGGCTCTGTGACATCACAATGAGGCCACCAATGGCAACAGGACTGGTACAGTGACATCACTACAGGGCCATCAATGGTGGGATGAACACCTGATGTGACGGCAGCCCAGTTACATTGCTGCTCCCCAATGATGTAACAGCTGCTCTCCAATGACCTCGGCCCCTCAGTGACATCACCACATCCCATATGACATCACTGGGCTGCGGTCGCCATCACACCCAGTATGACATCATTGTCCACCTTGGCTAGGCCTCCACCTGCTGATGCTCAGCGACCGCCTCAGTGTGACATAGGGAGGGGGCACTGGTGACATTAGCAGAACCATGAATGACATCACTACCTGACTCCGCCCCCAGGGGGCCAGTGTGGGGCATAAAACTATCGAGGTCTTGCCCCACTGCCAGCCCTGGTAATAGGGGCACCCTCCCTGCCCCCCTGTAGGGGGGCTGTTCTATAAAGCTTTTAAAGCTGAGCAAGATTTCTAACGTTTTAACCCTTCATTAACCCAATTAAAACACCCCCACCCTGAGATGGGATACCCCAGGGAGGGGGGGGGGGGCGCCAAGGGTAGTGGAGGGAGGCTAAAGGGAAAAAATCCCTCCCCAGCCTGCCTGTCTGACCTCCCTGGTCAGCATGACCCATGGGCTGAGGTGAGGGCATACTCAGTGGGGTGGGGGGTTGTACGTATCTGGCTAGACTAGGGGTGTGGAGGTGTGCCTGCTGCCCCCTGCTGGAGGAGCTGAGCCCTGCTTGGTGGGTGCTTGGTTGTGTTGTGTGGCTGTAGTTGTCTGGTTGTGGCAGTACCGCAGTGTGTGTGTGTGGGGGTATGTTATGGGGTAGCTGAAGGCGTCGGGGGGCACCCCCCGCTGACCCTCCCAGTGGCTGAGAGCAGCAATTGCTGGGGGTGGGTGGCATCTGATTGATTTTATTGCACTAACTCCCACTGTGACTTTGGGGGTCCCCTGGGAGTTATGACCTTTGACCCCCCATACCCTGTATCCCCCACCCCTGTGATAAAGGGGCAGTGCTGCGACCAGCTGGGCCCAGTGTGGGTGGGGTTGCCCTGGGAGTGCTGACCTCCCCCAATACCCTAATCCTATGGGGGCTAATCCTGGTTCACCTAATTCAGCCCCATCCCCACTGCAGGGCCCTGGGGTGCTGGCTGGGTAGGGGGGGTGCTGCTGTGACTGTTCCCCTGGTGAGTGTATTTGTTGAAGATCCTGCCCTCTCCCCATTCTGTACTAAATGGTTTAAACCAACCCCATTAACTAATAAAGACAACAAAAAAACCAACAACCCCAAGCTGCCCATGTAGTTCTTCCTTCTCAGAACACAAGAACTAGGGTCACCCAATGCAATTAATAGGCAGCAGGTTTAAAACAAACCAGAGGAAGGAATTCACACAACACCTAGTCAACCTGTGGAACTCCTTGCCAGAGGATGTTGTGAAGGCCAAGACCACAACAGGGTTCAGAAAAGAACTAGATAAGTTCCTGGAGGATAGGTCCATCAATGGCTATTAGGATGGGCAGGGATGGTGTCCCTAGCCTCTTTGTCAGAAGCTGGGAATGGGCAACAGGAAATGGATCACTTGATGATTACCTGTTCTGGTCATTCCCTCTGGGGCACCCAGCATTGGCCACTGTCAGAAGGCAGGATATTGGGCTGGATGGACCTTCGGTCTGACCCAGTCTGGCCGTTCTTATATTCTTCAATTTGGGGGTGGGGGCTGTAAGCCAGGACTCCTGAGTTCTATCCCCAGCTCTGGGAGTGGGAGAGGAGTGGGGTTGAGTGGTTACGGGGGGCTGGGAGCCAGGATTCCTGGGTTCTATCCCCAACTCCGGGAGAGGAGTGGGGTCTAGAGGGTTAGAGTGGGGCTGAGTGTGATGGGGTGGGCATTCAGTTTCCCCATATGCTGCATTGCTAGCTAGGTGGTGGGACAAGGTGGGTGCCTCGCTGCACAGCCCCAGTGTGATGGATGCTCGGCTGGGTGGGGCTGGGCCCCCTCTGGGGGTACACATCTCCCTTGGGGTCCCACAGACGGACTCGCTGGAGGGAGCCCCCGGTGGGGAGAAGGCGGCTGGAGGCCCCAAGATTCAGTCCCAGGGGACGGAGAAGCCAAGTGGCTTCCCCTGGTGGCAGAGTGAGACCATAAGGGGGGCTGGCCCGCGGATGCCCACCCCCAGGGCACCAGGCCAGGCAGCAGTGGCTGGATGGATGCTGAAGGAAATGGCCTGTAGCCAGCGCCCCCAGCTGGACCGGGAGTAAGGGGCAGGCCCGGGGAGGCCCAGTAAGGTGCAGCCGATTGCATGAGAAGGGTGATCGCTCCGAGAAGCAGGTTGCAGGCCCAAGTGAGGGGTCACAAGGCTCCAGGAGCAGCAGCTGGGTGTCCCCCAGACCCAGTTCCCCGTCCAGCAGGGGAGCTTCACACCCTGGCTGCCCTGCGCTGGAGCTGAGAGCGAAGGAGCTGGATTCGCGGGAGAAGCAGTGGAAGCATAAACTGGAAATGGAGACGCGGACAGGCAGAGGGACCCACCGAGGGGAAAGTTGGGAAAGGCCCCGGGATGCCACGTCCGTAGGGGGGGAGGACTATAGACACCTAGCTCTTTGCTGTGGGGCAGGCCTGTGATATGACCCAGGCTGCAAATGGGGCAAGGGTGCAGGTCTCGCTAGGCAGGGGGAGGTGTGCACCTGGCTGGGTTGGCACAGCTGGGTGAGATCTGGCCTCGGGCCCTGACAATGGGGTTAGGGAGCCTGAAGCCCAAGGATCTGCACAGGGCAGGCAGGCGGGCAGCTGCGTTTGCAGACAGTAGGGCTGGGTGTGAAAAGAGACCCGAAGGGGACAGGCCTAGGGCGGGGGAGTCACCCAGAGGCACCCCAGAAGTGGGAGTCAGGCAAATCCAAATCAGGGGTGATGGCCACTGGGGGCAGAACGCCAAGACCTGAGCTGTAATTACTACAGGCAAACAGGGCCCAAGTGGGCACGGTGCCCAAAGGGTAAAGAACTAGTGGCCAAGCAGAAGGGTTAACTGGGGAGGGAGCCCAGCCGGAGAGGGGGCACCAGCTTCCCAGGTGGGTGTGGCTGGCTGTGCACTGGGGGCGGGCGGCGGGAGCACTCAATTTACAGGGTGGGCACAGGGCAGCCCCAGGGAGCAATCACTACATCCCCCCCCTTGAGGTGGAAGGGAGGAGGGTCCTGGGGTACCAGGCCACGGGCGCTGAGGGGATGCTGGCCTGGCCCCAGGTGGTGGACTCGGCCCAGTTGGTGCCCAATGATACCTCACTCTGGGGGCGGGGACGGGGGTTGGCCTGTAGCGAGGGTCTGAGATGGTGGGGCCAAGGAGGGGCCCAAAGAGGTTGGGGTGCAGGCGGGGCTGATGGGGAATGATCTGATGGCCTGGCCGGGTGATGCCCAGAGCGCCTGGTCCTTCCTGGAGCTAGAGCCAGAGACGGCCACCCCGCCTTGGTGCCAGAGGAAGGGATCTACCGGGCTTAACAAGGCTGAGCTCAAGGCTTTGTCCTAAGGTGGGGAAACCAAGACACAGCCAGTGAGGGCCCTGACCCCAGCCCAGCGAGGAGGGACTCCCAGTCCCACCCTCTACCCCAGCAGCCGAATTTCAGCCGGAGCTGCAGAAGGATCCCTGCTTGGAGGAGCTGAGGGCCCTGGCTGGCTGCAGTGCGGCAGGACCCCTAAAGGAGGCCGGCAGGGCCGGATTCCTGGAACAGGTTCCCTGGGGAAAACTGAACTGTGGGGGATCAGGAGGCAGTCGGGGGTCCCCCAGAAGTGCCACCGCTGGCTATTGTACAGGGCCTTTGCCAGGACAGACGGAATCCAGCACACCCGGCAGAGGCTGCTGCAGAACGTGACACAGTCAGGCAGCACGGCAGGTCCTATGACCCCTGCCAAAGGGTGGGGAAGGCCCAGGATAAGGTAAAGCAGCCTGGAGACCCCTGCCCATCACAGAGGGACCTGTCCAGAAGGTGGCTGTGGCCATAGTGGGGCCCCTCAGCATGCCGACTCGGGCCAGGAAGAAATACTTTCTGGTGGCAGTAGATTTCACCACCCATCGGCGGTGGCTCTGTCCTCCAGCGAGGCAGATGCGCTGCTGACCATCTTCAGCAGAATGGGGTTCCCTCGGGAGGTCCTTACAGACTAGGGGTCCAATTTCATGCCAGCCCTGCTCTGGGACTGTGGGGGAAATGTGGGGTCTGGCACATCCCCCTCAGTCCAATGGGCTGGTGGAGAGGTTTAATGGGACCCTGAAGCTGATACTGAGGACTTTTATGGCCCAGCATCTGCAGGACTGGGACAGGTATCTACCCCACCTGCTGTTTGCACACCAGGAAGTTCCCGAGGAATCCACAGGGTTCCTTTTGAGTTGCTCTACTGGGGGAGAGTGAGGGGACACCTGGACTTGGTGAGGGACGAATGAGAGGGGAAGGTCTCTCCCGATGGAGAATCGGTGGTTCAGTACATGCTGTCCTTTCAGGAAAGGCTCACTGAGGTCATGGGCTGAGCCAGGGAGAACCTAGCCCGGGCCCAAGGGAGGCAGGTCTGGTATGACCACACAGCGTGTGTTCGCTCCTATGGCACCAGGGACCAGGGGATGGTTCTCAGCCCAGTGCGCAGAATAAGCTACAAGCTGCCTGGGATGGGCCCTTTAAGGTCATCACAGAACTGAATGAGGCGAACTACATGGTGGCGCTGTCCAAACGGGCCCACAGCCACCGCGTGTGCCATGTCCACATGATGAAGCCGTACTTGAACAGGGAAAGGTTGGTGCTGGTTGTGTGTGGACAGTGGGAGAAGGGGGAAGACACCCTGGTGGGTCTCAGGGCTGCGCCAGGAGCCAGCCTCCCGATGGAATCAATTCCCCTCTCAGACCAGCTAACCCCTGCCCGGCAGGCAGAGATCAGAGAGGTGCTGCGTTCCTACCAGCTGCTGTTCTCCAGCTGGCCTGGGCTCACTAACCTGGCTGTCCATAGGGTGGACACAGGAGCCAACCCTCCCATCAGGTGTTCCCCATTCAGAGTCACTGGGAACACAGCCCAGGCCCCAGAGAGAGAGGTCAGGGACATGCTGGCCCTAGGGGTGATCCAGCGTCTACTAGCCCCTGGGCCTCTCCCATGGTGCTGGTCCCCAAAGAAGGGTCAGTCAGATCCGGTGTGGACTAGTGGCAGCTCAGGACCATCACCGTGTCCGACACCTGCCCCATGCCTGGGACGGACGAGATTCCAGACAAGCTGGGGGCCCTGTTTCCTCACCAACATGGACCTCACCACGGGCCACTGGCTCCAACCACCTGGCTGAAATCTGCCTTCACCACCCCAGTTGGGCTCAGTGAGTTCCTGGCTCTCCCTTTTGGCCTTCCGGGGGCAGCTGCCAGTGCCAGGCGGGCTGGTCACTGAGGGGGAGGGAGGACTTGGCCTGGACATACACTGACCCTAGCTGTACCTTAGCCAGCCTGGGAGGAACTGGCCTGGCTGAAGAGGGGGCTGGGCAGAGATGTGTAACATGGGATGGCCGAGGCGTCAGACCTGGATCACAAGATGGGCAGCAGCCGCAGCCGGCCAGAGCCAGCCAAGGTGGAAATGATCAGAGACTGGCCTCTATTGGGCTGGCGGGGCGCTCCCGGAGGTGTGTGCCCATGGGAGCAGACAGGGCGCTCTGACCCGAGCAGTGCCAGGGCCCCGTTCTGACACCCCCTGACTTTGCTACGCCCGTCCTGGTGGTCACAGCCGCCTCGGGGCTGGGCGTGGTGCAGACACCAGAGCGTGTACCCGAGCAAGAACCGACTTCCCCAGGAGCAGAGCCGTGCTGCCGTGAGCTCTCAGAGCTGCAGCAGATCGGGGATGGTGCTGCCAGCCGCTCTCCTCTGCCACAGCAGCTGAATGGGGCTGATGCCAGGTTCCTGAGCTGCCAGCCCACCCTCCCGGGATACAAAACGGAGTCACCTTAATGGGCATGGGACAGTTATAGCAGCTGCCTTGTCACCGGGGGGGCGGCTGATTGTCCCCCTGCCGCTGGCTGAAGCGACCTCTGCTCAGGCCGGGCTCAAAGAGGCTGCTCTGACAGCGGGGGCATTTGCTCTAATATTTGATATGAAGCCTGTGCGTGCCTCAGTTTCCCCACATGCTGCATTGCTAACTAGGTGGTGGGACAAGGTGGGAGCCTTGCTGCACAGTCCCACTGTGATGGACGCCTGGCTGGGTGGGGCTGGGCCCCATGTCCGTGCAGAGGCCGAGACTCCTGTGGTCTATAAAGAATGTCCCCTGACAGTGGGTGTCTGGCCTGGCCAGGTTCCCCTCTGGCCTCGCTCCCAATAAAAGACCCAGCACCTGGGTGGGGTTCAGGGGACCCTCCCTGCCCTGGGACCAACGGAGCTGCCCCATTCAGCCAAGCTGGTCGAGCCGGCTCCACTCCCTGCCAGGGCCCCTGCAATGGAGATGGGGGCAGTACTGGGGGTGGAAGGGCTGGGCCTCACAGCAGCTCTTACCACATTGCCCTCTAGTGGTGAGAGCTGTTCCTGCCCCCTGAGGGGATTGTGTGGCCCTGCAGCCTCGGCCCTGCCAGGGGCACTGGGCTCATATCCGGCATTTGCTGCATCCTCGCTGTGACAGGTTGGATCACAGAAAACCCCTTGGGAGCTGCCAACTGATGTGCCAAGAGTACTTCTGCCCCTGCTTTCCCTGCCAGCCTGGGACTCCCGAGCCCTGCCTGGCTGTGCCAGACACGCTTGCCGGCCACAGACACAGACCCAGGTCTGAACCACGTCCCACAAAGTGCAGGCTTAACTGAAAGCAGCTTAAGAAGTGTTCCTGTCTCTAACACTCAGATGCCCAACTCCCAATGGGGCCTAAACCCAAATAAATCCATTTTACCCTGTATAAAGCATATACAGGGTAAACTCATAAATTGTTCGCCCTCTATAACATTGATAGAGAGATATGCACAGCTGTTTGCCCCCCAGGTATTCACACATACTCTGGGTTAATTAATAAGTAAAAAATGATTTTATTAAATACAAAAAGTAGGATTTAAGTGATTCCAAGTAGTAACAGACAGAACAAAGTGAATTACCAAGCAAATAAAATAAAACACGCAAGTCTATGCCTAATTCACTAATAAAACTGAATACAGATAAAATCTCACCCTCAGAGGAGTTCCAGTAAGCTTCCTTCTAGTTTGGGTCCAGCAATCACTCACACCCCCGCTGTTACTGTACTTTGTTCCAGTTTCTTTCAGGTATCCTTTGGGGTAGAGAGGCTCGCTCTTTTGAGCCAGCTGAAGCCAAAATGGAGGGGTCTCCCAGGAGTTTAAATAGACTTTCTCTTGTGGATGGACACTCCTCCCTCCCCCTGTGTAGAATCCCAGCTACAAGATGGAGTTTTGGAGTCACATGGGCAGGTCACATGTCCATGCATGACTCAGAACGTACAGGTAGCAGCCATGGTTCACATGCTACTATGAACGTCCTCAAGTAGACTTATGTGGATTGGAGCCTTCCAAGATCCATTGTTCATTAAGTGTTTCTTGATTGGGCACTTAATTTGCATACTCCTTTCTCAAGAAGCTGACCAAATGCTTTACTAAGGCTACTTAGAAATCAAGCAAGTATACAGCCAATATTCATAACTTCGAACACGAAAATGATACATGCATACAAATAGGAGGAATAGATTCAGTAGATCATAACCTTTGCAGAGATATGTTACATGCAGGGCCGGCTCCAGGCACCAGCTGAACAAGCAGGTGCTTGGGGCGGCCACTCGGGAGAGGGGCGGCACGTGCAGCTATTCGGCGGCAATTCGGCGGAGGGTCCCTCACTCCCGATCGGAGCGAAGGACCTCCCGCCGAATTGCCGCTGCAGATCGCAATCGCGGCTTTTTTTTTTTTTTTTTTTTTTTTGCTGCCTGGGGCAGCAAAAACCCTGGAGCCGGCGCTGGTTACATGGCACATGTAGCATAAACATATTCCAGTTATGTCATATATACATTCATAAACATATTTCCATAAAGCCTTGTAGGGTGCAACGTCACACTCGCCCTCACCCAGCAATGGGCGCAGGCTCTTGACAGCCTCCGGCAGCGTTGCTGAGACTGATCCCCAGCAGCTGTTTGTGGCACTGTCGCCCTGAGGCCTGGAAATGTTCATTTTAGATTAATTTTACAGGGAGCTTAGCTAGTGACTGGAGCCCTTGTACACACGGCCCCCTTGGCCATGGCTGTGCTAGCCCCCTCCTGTGATGGATGTGTGACCCCCATGCTGCAACTTGGGAAACTGAGGCACAGGGGCAATCAGGGCCACAGGGCTCCATTGGGGCCACCACATAGACTCATAGACTTTAAGGTCAGAAGGGACCATTATGATCATCTAGTCTGACCTCCTGCACAACGCAGGCCACAGAATCTCACCCACCCACTCCTGTAACAAACCCCTAACCTATGCCCGAGTTATTGAAGTCCTCAAATCGTGGTTTAAAGACCTCAAGGTGCAGAGAATCCTCCAGCAAGTGACCCGTGCCCCACGCTGCAGAGGAAGGCGAAAAACCTCCAGGGCCTCTGCCAATCTGCCCTGGAGGAAAATTCCTTCCCGACCCCAAATATGGCGATCAGCTAAACCCTGAGCATGTGGGCAAGACTCACCAGCCAGCACCCAGGAAAGAATTCTCTGTAGTAACTCAGATCCCACCCCATCTAACATCCCATCACAGACCATTGGGCATATTTACCTGCTAATAATCAAAGATCAATTAATTGCCAAAATTAGGCTATTCCATCATACCATCCCCTCCATAAACTTATCAAGCTTAGTCTTGAAGCCAGAT
>QXTE01000436.1:321332-357831 GCA_003942145.1 Platysternon megacephalum
TTTTTTTTTTTTTTTTTTTTTTTGCTGCCTGGGGCAGCAAAAACCCTGGAGCCGGCGCTGGTTACATGGCACATGTAGCATAAACATATTCCAGTTATGTCATATATACATTCATAAACATATTTCCATAAAGCCTTGTAGGGTGCAACGTCACACTCGCCCTCACCCAGCAATGGGCGCAGGCTCTTGACAGCCTCCGGCAGCGTTGCTGAGACTGATCCCCAGCAGCTGTTTGTGGCACTGTCGCCCTGAGGCCTGGAAATGTTCATTTTAGATTAATTTTACAGGGAGCTTAGCTAGTGACTGGAGCCCTTGTACACACGGCCCCCTTGGCCATGGCTGTGCTAGCCCCCTCCTGTGATGGATGTGTGACCCCCATGCTGCAACTTGGGAAACTGAGGCACAGGGGCAATCAGGGCCACAGGGCTCCATTGGGGCCACCACATAGACTCATAGACTTTAAGGTCAGAAGGGACCATTATGATCATCTAGTCTGACCTCCTGCACAACGCAGGCCACAGAATCTCACCCACCCACTCCTGTAACAAACCCCTAACCTATGCCCGAGTTATTGAAGTCCTCAAATCGTGGTTTAAAGACCTCAAGGTGCAGAGAATCCTCCAGCAAGTGACCCGTGCCCCACGCTGCAGAGGAAGGCGAAAAACCTCCAGGGCCTCTGCCAATCTGCCCTGGAGGAAAATTCCTTCCCGACCCCAAATATGGCGATCAGCTAAACCCTGAGCATGTGGGCAAGACTCACCAGCCAGCACCCAGGAAAGAATTCTCTGTAGTAACTCAGATCCCACCCCATCTAACATCCCATCACAGACCATTGGGCATATTTACCTGCTAATAATCAAAGATCAATTAATTGCCAAAATTAGGCTATTCCATCATACCATCCCCTCCATAAACTTATCAAGCTTAGTCTTGAAGCCAGATATGTCTTTTGCCCCCACTACTCCCCTTGGAAGGCTGTTCCAGAACTTCACTCCTCTAATGGTTAGAAACCTTCGTCTAATTTCAAGTCTAAACTTCCTAATGTCCAGTTTATATCCATTTGTTCTTGTGTCCACATTGGTACTAAGCTTAAATAATTCCTCTCCCTCCCTGATATTTATCCCTCTGATATATTTATAAAGAGCAATCATATCTCCCCTCAGCCTTCTTTTGGTTAGGCTAAACAAGCCAAGCTCTTTGAGTCTCCTTTCATAAGACAGGTTTTCCATTCCTCGGATCATCCTAGTAGCCCTTCTCTGTACCTGTTCCAGTTTGAATTCATCCTTCTTAAACATGGGAGACCAGAACTGCACACAATATTCCAGATGAGGTCTCACCAGTGCCTTGTATAACGGTACTAACACCTCCTTATCTTTACTGGAAATACCTCGCCTGATGCATCCCAAGACCGCATTAGCTTTTTTAACGGCCATATCACATTGGCGGCTCATAGTCATCCTGTGATCAACCAATACTCCGAGGTCCTTCTCCTCCTCTGTTACTTCCAACTGATGTGTCCCCAATTTATAACCAAAATTCTTGTTATTAATCCCTAAATGCATGACCTTGCACTTTTCACTATTAAATTTCATCCTATTACTATTACTCCAGTTTACAAGGTCATCCAGATCTTCCTGTATGATATCCCGGTCCTTCTCTGTATTAGCAATACCTCCCAGCTTTGTGTCATCCGCAAACTTTATTAGCACATTCCCACTTTTTGTGCCAAGGTCAGTAATAAAAAGATTAAATAAGATTGGTCCCAAAACCGATCCCTGAGGAACTCCACTAGTAACCTCCTTCCAGCCTGACAGTTCACCTTTCAGTATGACCCGTTGTCGTCTCCCCTTTAACCAGTTCCTTATCCACCTTTCAATTTTCATATTGATCCCCATCTTTTCCAATTTAGCTAATAATTCCCCATGTGGAACCGTATCAAATGCCTTACTGAAATCAAGGTAAATTAGATCCACTGCGTTTCCTTTGTCTAAAAAATCTGTTACCTTCTCAAAGAAGGAGATCAGGTTGGTTTGGCACGATCTACCTTTTGTAAAACCATGTTGTATTTTGTCCCAATTACCATTGACCTCAATGTCCTTAACTACTTTCTCCTTCAAAATTTTTTCCAAGACCTTGCATACTACAGATGTCAAACTAACAGGCCTATAGTTACTCGGATCACTTTTTTTTCCTTTCTTAAAAATAGGAACTATGTTAGCAATTCTCCAGTCGTACGGTACAACCCCTGAGTTTACTGATTCATTAAAAATTCTTGCTAATGGGCTTGCAATTTCATGTGCCAGTTCCTTTAATATTCTTGGATGAAGATTATCTGGGCCCCCCGATTTAGTCCCATTAAGCTGTTCGAGTTTGGCTTCTACCTCGGATGTGGTAATATCTACCTCCATATCCTCATTCCCATTTGTCATCCTACCATTATCCCTAAGCTCCTCATTAGCCTCATTAAAGACTGAGGCAAAGTATTTGTTTAGATATTGGGCCATGCCTAGATTATCCTTAACCTCCACTCCATCCTCAGTGTTTAGCGGTCCCACTTCTTCTTTCTTTGTTTTCTTCTTATTTATATGGCTATAGAACCTTTTACTATTGGTTTTAATTCCCTTTGCAAGGTCCAACTCTACATGGCTTTTGGCCTTTCTCACTTTATCCCTACATGTTCTGACCTCAATAAGGTAGCTTTCCTTGCTAATCCCTCCCATCTTCCACTCCTTGTAGGCTTTCTGCTTTTTCTTAATCACCTCTCTGAGATGCTTGCTCATCCAGCTTGGTCTACAACTCCTGCCTATGAATTTTTTCCCCTTTCTTGGGATGCAGGCTTCTGATAGTTTCTGCAACTTTGACTTGAAGTAATTCCAGGCCTCCTCCGCCTTTAGATCCACAAGTTCTTCAGTCCAATCCACTTCCCTAACTAATTTCCTTAATTCTTTAAAGTTAGCCCTTTTAAAATCAAAAACCCTAGTCCCAGATCGATTTTTGTTTATCCTTCCATCTAGTTTGAACTGAATTAGCTCATGATCACTCGAACCAAGGTTGTCCCCTACAACCATTTCTTCTATGAGGTCCTCACTACTCACCAAAACCAAATCTAAAATGGCATCCCCTCTTGTTGGTTCTTCAACTACTTGGTGAAGGAATCCATCAGCTATCGCATCCAGGAAAATCTGAGCCCTATTATTACTACTAGCACTTGTCCTCCAGTCTATATCTGGGAAGTTAAAGTCTCCCATGATCACACAATTCCCATTAGTGTTTACTTCATTAAAAACATTAAAGAGGTCTCTATCCATATCCAAATCGGATCCCGGCGGTCTGTAGCACACCCCAAGCACTATCTCAGGGGAGGCTCTAGTAGCTTTCTTTCCCAATGTGATTTTTGCCCAGACAGACTCCGTCTTATCCATTCCATCACTTCTTATTTCTTTACAGTCTACCTCATCATTGATATACAATGCTACTCCACCACCTTTGCCTTTATTTCTGTCTTTCCTAAACAGCACATAGCCTTCAATACCTGTACTCCAGTCATGACTACTATTCCACCATGTTTCTGTTATCCCTATAATATCTGGTTTCACTTCCTGCACCAGTAGCTCTAGTTCCTCCATTTTGTTACCTAGGCTCCTCGCATTAGTGTACAAACATCTTAATTTTTGCCGTTTGGCTTCACTGACATTCTTTACCCGATTAGGCACAGACATTCTACCACCAGTATCACCTATTAGACTGGTATCTTCACTACCCTTCCTCCTTACGTCCATTCTCATACCCATGGCTGTATCCTTTCTTACTTCGTTTTCTTCCTTCTCAATGTTAAATTCCGGCGTGGAGATTACCTGGACATCTCCCAACCATCTCCCCCAAATTCCTAGTTTAAAGCTCTCTTAATCAGTTGTGCCAGCCTCCATCCTAGAAGTCTATTTCCCTCCTTACTCAGGTGAAGTCCATCCCGAGAGAACAGTCCTCTGTCCATGAATGCTTCCCAGTGGCCATACATCCCAAAGCCCTCCTTATAGCACCACTGCCTGAGCCATCTGTTGATTGCCATAATCTTGTCACACCTTTGTTGCCCTTCTCTAGGAACAGGCAGAATCCCACTGAAGATCACCTGAGCCTCGATTTCCTTAAGCGTCTTCCCCAGCCCGGCATAGTCTCCCATGATACGTTCCAGCGAGAATCTAGCCGTATCGTTTGTTCCCACATGAAGGACAATCAGCGGATTCTTTCCCGCTCCCGTTAGGATCCTCTTCAGCCTCAGGTCCACATCCCGTATCTTAGCACCCGGCAGACAGCACACCCTTCTGTTCTCCGGATCAGCTCTAGTTACAGACCTGTCTATTCTTCTCAGTAAGGAGTCCCCACATCCCGTCTTAGCACCCGGCAGACAGCTCACCCTTCTGTTCTCCGGATCAGCTCTAGTTACAGACCTGTCTATTCTTCTCAGTAAGGAGTCCCCACATCCCATCTTAGCACCCGGCAGACAGCTCACCCTTCTGTTCTCCGGATCAGCTCTAGTTACAGACCTGTCTATTCTTCTCAGTAAGGAGTCCCCACATCCCGTCTTAGCACCCGGCAGACAGCTCACCCTTCTGTTCTCCGGATCAGCTCTAGTTACAGACCTGTCTATTCTTCTCAGTAAGGAGTCCCCACATCCCGTCTTAGCACCCGGCAGACAGCTCACCCTTCTGTTCTCCGGATCAGCTCTAGTTACAGACCTGTCTATTCTTCTCAGTAAGGAGTCCCCACATCCCGTCTTAGCACCCGGCAGACAGCTCACCCTTCTGTTCTCCGGATCAGCTCTAGTTACAGACCTGTCTATTCTTCTCAGTAAGGAGTCCCCACATCCCGTCTTAGCACCCGGCAGACAGCTCACCCTTCTGTTCTCCGGATCAGCTCTAGTTACAGACCTGTCTATTCTTCTCAGTAAGGAGTCCCCACATCCCGTCTTAGCACCCGGCAGACAGCTCACCCTTCTGTTCTCCGGATCAGCTCTAGTTACAGGCCTGTCTATTCTTCTCAGTAAGGAGTCCCCACATCCCGCAGAGCCTCAGCATTCACAGGCTGCAAAAGCTCCTGGCCTTAGCGGTTGGGCCCGAGGTTGCCTGGGGCTGCTGCGAGCCTGCGTCCATCGCTGGGAGAGGGCGAGGATGCAGCAAATGCCGGGTATGAGCCCAGCGCCCTTGGAGGGGCCGAGGCTGCAGCGCCACACAATCCCCTCAGTGGGCTGGGGGGGAAGGAACAGCTCTCACCACTAGAGGGCAGCGTGATAAGAGCTGCTGTGAGACCCAGCTCCCCCCCCCGAGTACTGCCCCCATCTCCATTGCAGGGTCCCTGGGGCGGGGCGGGGGCCCTGGCTGCAGCTGGCTCTGGCAGGGCAGGGAGTGAAGCCGGTTGGACCAGCTTGTCTGGATGGGCAGCTCCGTGGGTCTCGGGGCAGGGAGGGGCCCCCTGCACCACACCCAGGTGCTGGGTCTTATTGAGAGCGAGGCCAGAGGGGAACCTGGCCAGGTCAGACACCCACTGTCAGGGGACATTCTTTACAGACCCCAGGAGTCCTGGCTTCCTACCTCCCCAACCCCTGCTCTAACCACCAGACTCCACTCCCCTCCCTGAGTCAGGGACAGAACCCAGGAGTCCTGGCTCCCAGCCCCTCCCTGCTCTAATCCACCAGACCCCACTCCCCTCCCTGAGCCAAGGACAGAACCCAGGAGTCCTGGTTCCCAGCACCCTCCCCCAGCTCTAACCACTAGACCCCACTCCCCTGCCAAGGCTGGGCTGGAGTCAGACGGGTGAGAGCTGTGACTCCTGTTTGACAAGTAGAGTACCAGGCAGAGCCCTGCCTTGCCTGGGGCTCAGAGCTTAGGGGCTGGATGTCACACCACTCCCGCTGCTGAGGCATGGGGCCTGCACACACACCCCCGTTGCACGGGGTGCGGGGCTGGCCCATACCCCCCAGCCACCACCGCCTCCCTCGAGGGGCGTGATCATTCCCCTCTATTCGGCATTGGTGAGGCCTCATCTGGAGTACTATCTAGTTTTGGGCCCCACACTACAAGAAGGATGTGGAAAAATTGGAAAGAGTCCAGCGGAGGGCAACAAAAATGATTAGGGGGCTGGAGCACATGACTTATGAGGAGAGGCTGAGGGAACTGGGATTGTTTAGTCTGCAGAAGAGAAGAATGAGGGGGGATTTGATAGCTGCTTTCAACTACCTGAAAGGGGGTTCCAAAGAGGATGGATCTAGACTGTTCTNAATGCCTGGAAGATGTAACATTCAGGTATATTTTATTGTGCTCTCTGTGAAACAGAAAGCATATGCAATCTCTGCAAATATTGTATACATAGCCTACACTTTAGGTTGGACTGTATGTGATCCTCTATGGATCTATAGACAATAGCAGCCGTCTTTCACATATTGTAGTTCATAGATATATATGTAACATATACAAATATAAAAGCAGCAAAGAATCCTGTGGCACCTTATAGACTAACAGACGTTTTGCAGCATGAGCTTTCATGGGTGAATGCATCTGAAGAAGTGGGTATTCACCCACAAAAGCTCATGCTGCAAAACGTGTTAGTCTATAAGGTGCCACAGGATTCTTTGCTGCTTTTATATATATAACATAACTGTATGTTACATATACCAGGTAACATATCTCTGTAAAGGTCATAATCTACTACATCTATTAATCCTATTTGTATGCATGTATTATTTTTGTATTTGGAGTTATGAATATTGGCTGCATACTTGTTTGATTCTAAGTAGTCTGTAGTGAAGCAGTTGGTCAGCTTCCTAGAAAAAACTATTTTCAGTAAGTGCCCCATCAAGAAATACTTAAGCCAGCAATGAACTTGGAGACACCAATCCACATCTGGACTTTCCCAGGAATGTGTCTTGGCTGGTAAGGAACTCAGTCATGCATGGACATGTGACTTGCCCAGGTGACTCCAAAACTCCATTTTGTAACTGGACTTTGCATAAGAGAGAGGAGGGGGTGTCCACCCACAAGGGAAAGTCTATTTAAGCCCAGGGGAGACCCCTCCATTTTGTCTTCAGCTGGCTAAAGAGAGAGCCTCCCCACCCCCCAAGATACCTAAAAAAAACTGGAACAAAGGACAGTGACTGCAAGGGGTGTGAGTGATTGCTAGACCCAGACTAAAAGGAGATTAGTCTGTAAAAGGAAGCATTCTGGAACTGGTGAGGATCTTAGCTGTATTCAGTTTCTTACTGTATTAGACATAGATTCGCATGTTTTATTTTACTTAGTAATTCACACTGTCACTACTTGGAACCACTTAAATCCTACTTTCTGTATTTAATAAAATCACTTTTTACTTATTAATTAACCCAGAATATGTGTTAATACCTGGGGGAGCAAACAACTGTGCATCTCTCTCTATCAGTGTTATAGAGGGCAAACAATTTATGAGTTTACCCTGTATAAGCTTTATACAGAGTAAAATGGATTTATTTATGGGGTTTAGGCCCCATTGGGAGTTGGGCATCTGAGTGTTAAAGACAAGAACACTTCTGTGAGCTGCTTTCAGTCAAGCCTACAGCTGTTAGGGGACGTGGTTCAGACCTGGGTCTGGGTTTGCAGCAGGCTAGCGGGTCTGGCTCAAACCAGGCAGGGCATTGAAGTCCTAAGCTGACGGGGCAGGAAAGCAGGGGCAGAAGTAGTCTTGGCACATCAGGTGGTAGCTCCCAAGGGGGCGGTTCTGTGATCCAACCTGTCACACTATAATTCTATGAAAACTAGGGCTCTGGGGGCTGATACTGAGCACTTCCCTCACACTGCCCCAGCCAGCATCCCAAACTGCACAAAGGGGCAGGGGTCCCACTGCCAGAGAGGGCTGGAAGTCTGGCCCTGGCTCCAGGAGGGGAGTGGGGTCTAGTGAGTTAGAGCAGGGGTGGGGTAGGCTGGGAGCCAGGACTCCTGACTTGTCCTCAGTCTCACAACAGAATCTTTCCCGTTACTGGATCGGGGGCAGGAGGTCAGCTGCTGGCACCTCAAACTGCACCCAGTAGTAGAGGACAGTGCAGACAGAGAGAGAAGGGTCTCTGGATCCCTGAGATGCAGCCACCTGTGGGGCAGGACAGCTGGGGAACAGCCCCACATAATGACAGCTCTCCCACTGCTGAGATGCAGCCACCTCTGGGGCAGGACAGCGGGCAACCAGGTGCATGCAGTAGTTCTGTGGCTTATGTCTGTTCCCGCTCCCTGTGGCACCACACGCCCTCACCCTGCACTGCTCTCTGGGGTCATCGCTGAGCACCAGGGGAGATGCCCCCCCAAACTGTAGCCTGGGGCTGCAGCCCTATGTTGATTCCCAGCTCTGGCTGGCTCTGCCTCTAGGGCAAGGGGTGCTGACCCCCCCCAATCTTTAGGACAGGAATTAGGTAATATCTATTTAAACAGTGTCCCTGGGGGAGGTCCTGAGCCCCCTATGCCCTCTTACAGGCTGCACGCAGGGAGAGGGGAGTGTATTCCAGCCCCCTGGCAACTGATGCCCTGCAGCCTGACAGGGAACAGACCAGGCCCCCAGCTCACCCCACCCACCCCTAGGAGTCACACGGCATCAGGGGGTGTTCAAAGAACTTGGCTGGGAAGTGGGAGGCTGCAGCCCATGCTGTAGCTATCACGCCATAACTAGCAGCCACCTCTGCTAGGGGGACCTCACCCTGCTTGACCCCCCCTTTCCCTTCCCAGCAGCTAGAGGAAACCCTGGGCCCCCTGCACTTGCTGTAGCTAAATTGCCCTGACGCCCTTTATTCCAATAGCAGCCAAACCCCATGGGGGGGGGGGGGGTGTCACCGTAGGCAGGGGACGATCCTGGCTGGCTGAACAGTTCAGATGCTGCCCACCAGGTCCTGGCAGAAGGGTCTTAGCTGCTCCACTCCAACCTTCCCAAGAGGGGTCAAGGCCCTCCTGGGTAGCACCCAGCAGCACGTAGGGCAAATGGGGAGCAGTAGTGGGGCAGAAAAGGGAGCCTGGGGCAGCCAGAGCTTCCAGGCCAGCCCTCTCCCGCAAAGGGACACCGCTGGCACAAGGCAGGCAGGGGCAGCAGCCCCCACATCTTGCTGCCTACAACTCTGCCAGCTCTACCCAGCCTGCCACTTGGGGGGCGGGGGGTGCAAATACCCCAGCCCAGCCCTAAGGGTGGGGGGCAGGTCCAGCCTTACCCCAGCCCAGCCCTAAGGGTGGGGGGCAGGTCCAGCCTTGGCCCAGAGAAGGGGAAGGAGGCCCCCCCCAGCAGCAAAGGAGGCCCAAGGCATTGCTGAAAAATTCACAGCCCAGCTGAGGGCAGCCAAGCAGGACAGGGATGTAAAGCCCCCTCCCCCAACCTGCCCCACCATAGAGCAAGCAGCTGTTCCCATCCAAAGGGGCAGGGCCCCTGTGCCGCCAGGGGAGGAGACTTCCCCCCACCCATGAACCAAACCCCAGCACCCAGCTGTTAGAGGCCAGGGGACATTTACAACCCCACCTCAGGACCCCCCCAGCATTTCCACCCCCCAATCACAGACCAAGATGGGTTTTTCAGGGTGTTTAATGGAGACATTTTAAAAGGTCAGGTCCCAGGGGGTGTTTTATACAGTGATCAGCTCCCCCTGAGGTGCTGTCCCCCCCCAGCCAGCACGACGGTGTCAGGAGCAGGGCTGAGGGAGGTGCAGGCGGTCACCAGGCTGGTCGCCCCAGCTCTGGGACAGGCTGGGGTTGGGGCTGGCTGGCTTCCTCCCCTCACTGACTCTGCAGGTGGCGGGTCACAGGAGCCCTGCCCCACAGCAGTGCAGGGCATGTGTGTGTTGCAGGGGAGGGTGTCACAGCGTGGTGTAGTGGTACATGGCCAAGAGCATCACCGGGCACTGTAGGGAGAAAGAGACCCTCAGATCATACCCACCGAGCCCAGTGGCCCATCTGCCCTGGCATCCCGCCCGCCAACCCCTCCCCCAGGCCCATCTGCCCTGGCATCCCGCCCGCCAACCCCTCCCCCAGGCCCATCTGCCCTGGTATCCCGCCTGCTGCAGAGGATTTAGAACCTCCCCCTCCCCACCCCAGGCAGGATCCCCTGCCCAAGTTGGAGCCCAGACCCACCGTGAACATGAGGATGGCGAATCCGAACCAGGAGATGCCCCAGGTGTAGCTGTTGACGGCGTTCTCAATGTGCTCAAAGCAGCCCTAGGGAGACAGACGCTGTGAGCCCTGCAGACGCACCTCGGGGGAGGGGGGGAAGAGCCAGGACTAAGGCAGAGCTAAGTAGTTGGGTGCCAAGAAACAGCAGGGGGCTGTGAGTCGGGAGTGAGGGGCACCGGCAGAGCTGGGGGGAGCCCAGGGCTGGGCTAGCAGGGGGCTGCGAGTCGGGAGTGAGGGGCAGTGGCAGAGCTGGGGGGGAGCCCAGGGCTGGGCTAGCAGGGGGCTGCGAGTCGGGAGTGAGGGGCAGTGGCAGAGCTGGGGGTGGGAGGAGCCCAGGGCTGGGCTAGCAGGGGGCTGGGGGGTCAGGAGTGAGGGGCAGTGGCAGAGCTGGGGGGAGCCCAGGGATGGGCTAGCAGGGGGCTGGGGTCGGGAGTGCAGGGCACTGTGGGTCCGGGCTGAGGAGCACTCCTTACCTTGGTGTTGATATAATCCACGTGCCCCACACGGCAGCCCTCCGGGCTGAGGATGACGAAGTTGGCATCGCGCTTGCAGCAGAGGAAGGGCCACGGCGCCAGCCCCTCGGGATAGAAGGAGCGGAAGGTGGACGTATGGTTCACCCAGTCCAGGGGGCCCGTCGCGCCGCAGCACTGTTGCTGAGGGGGAGGGGAGAAGAGACAGAAACATGGCTGTTAGCGCTGCCCCCTTCCCACAGCCCCCTCCTGCCCAGTGTGCCTGGTCCCTTCCCAGACCCTTCTCTGCCAGCCTCCCCTCCACCCCACCAGACAGCCCTGACCCTCAGAGCCCACCATGAATATAGGGGGGACAAAGCTGAGCACAGCCCCCCAGCCCAGGATCAGGCCCCCTCCCCATCTGCTGCAAAGGGACTAGAAAGGGTTAATCTAGCCCTCCTAGCCAAGGTTTTCATCCCTGGGGTGGGCATCAACCAATCAGAACACCCCCCCACCAGCCTCCCAGCCAGGGTTGCCAACTTTCTACTCCCACAAAACCGAACACCCCGACCCACTCCTCCCCCGAGGCCCCGCCTCTCCCCACCCTCACTCACTTTCACTGGGCTGGGGTCAGGGATGAGGGGTTTGGGGTGCAGGCGACAGGTTCGGAGTATGGGAGGGAGCTCTAAGCTGAGGCAGGGGGTTGGGGTGCGGGAGGGGGTAGGGCTCTTGGCTGAGGGTGCAGGTTCTGGGGTGGGCCAGAAATGAGGGGTTTGGAGGGTAGGAGGGGGATCAGGGCTGGGGCAGGGGCACAGGAAGGCATCAGGGGTGCAGGCTCCGGGCGACGCTTACCTCAGGCAGCTCCCGGAAGCAGCAGCACATCCCCCGGCTCCTATGTGGAGGTGTGGCCAGGTGGCGCTGTGCGCTTCCCCTGTCCACAGGCCCTGCCCCTGCAGCTCCCATTGACCGTGGTTCCTGGCCAATGGGAGTTGCAGAGCCGGGGCTTGGGGCGGGGGCAGCATGCGGAGCCCCCTGGCTGCCCCTATGCATAGGCGCTGGATGGGGACATGCCACTACTTCCAGGAGCCACGCTGAGCCAGGGAGCCTGCCTTAGCCCCGCTGCGCCACCAACTGGACTTTTAACGGCTCAGTCAGCAGTGCCGACTGGAGCCGCCAGGATCCCTTTTCAACTGGGCCTTCTGACAGTCGAGAACTGGACCCCTGGCTACCTGTAGCACCCCCTGGCTGGGCCACGCCTGCTCTCCCAGTGGGAGGAGAGGAGAGGAGAGGAGAGGAGAAAATGAGCCCAGCCAGGCAGCACACCCTGCAGGCAGGAGGCTGCCCTGGGCATCCAGCAAGGGGTCAAGTCCTTTCAGTGGGTGCCACACTGCAGGGGAGGGGGTCACCATGGAAACAGGCTCACAGCAGTGGAAGGGAGGCTGCAGGGGGTTGGCCAGGGGCTAGCTGCCTGCCAGGGGGCCAGGGGTGGGGTCCTAAGGCAGGGCAGACCCACCTCCATCATGATCCGGTCCCACATGCGGGTCAGCTCCCGGCCTTGGGCTGTGGGGGCCGCGTAGAACGTCAGCATCTGCTTGGTGACCATCCTGTGATTGGAGACCACCTGGGGGGCAGGAGGGACCCATGGGGGCAGGGCCAGGCTGAAACCCTCATGGGCCCATCCCCCAGTCTGTACCCCCAGCCTAGGCATCCCGACTNCCCCCCCCCCCCCCCCCCCCCCCCCCCAGCACCTCTGCCCTCCCAGAGCCAGGATAGAACCCAGACATCCTGGTCCCCAGTCCCCCAGCTCTACCCACTAGCCCGCCCCCGGAGGGGACCCCGGCGTCTGGATGCCACACTCACGAAGTCGCGGTGGGTGTAGGAGGTGATGCAGGAGGCGCATTCGAAGATGTAGACGATCAGCATCAGTACCAGGTACTTTGGGGAGGGGGGGGGGGGAGAAGAAGAGAGCTTGTGAGACCCTGCTGTGGGGGCCCACGTGGGGCATGAACCCCTGAGCCCCCCCATGGCCCAGGATGCCTCATTGATTCCCCCCTCCCTGTCCCCAGGACCCTCCTCTACCCAACCCCCCCCCTTTAGGTCTCTTCCCTCCCCCCAGTCAGGATACCATGAGGCTGCCCCCACCCCACATCAGCCGCTTGCCCCACAGCACAACCCTCCTACCCTCCAGTGCCCCCCCCAAGCAGCCATCTCCTGCCCCACAATGCCCCCCATACAGCTTTCCCTCCCCCCACCACCTGCCCCACAGCACCCCTCTGTACAGCTCTCCTCCCCCTCCCCCCTCACAGAGCACCCCCCACAGGCACCAGCATGAGCTGCAGGCGGCTGCCCCGGGCCAGGGCCACGATGCCGAAGACGCCAAGGCAGAAGAAGGCGAAGCCACAGAAGATGGCGATCCAGGCACCCGCGTAGACGTCATCCTTGCCCGACACTCCCAGGATGGGGTAAACCTTGTACTGGTCGGCCGTGACCCAAACCGTCTCCGCGTAGAGCGCGATGCCACACATCTGAGGGCAGGGTTTGGGTTGAGCCCTGGGACCCCAAACCCCAGCCCCCCTACCGCAGCCATATGCTGCACATCTGGGGGGCTGGGTTTGGGGGTGAGCCCTGGGACCCTACACTGCAGATCTGGGGCAGGGTGGAGAGTGAGCCCCAGGACCCCAAACCCCACCCCCATGCAGCCACCTCCCAGCACTCAGGCCACACATCTATGGGGCAGGGGTTTAGGGGATAGGTGTGATCTCCCTGGGACCCCAAGTCTGGCCCAGCCCCAGCAATCCCCCATGGCATACAGCACCAGCCCAGCCAGCTGTGTGGGGGTTCCCTAGAAATTTAAATCCCCAGGTCCCCCCAAATAGCCTTGCCCCCTTCCCAGAGCAGCCAACACCCCAACCTCCAGATCCCCCCAGACATACCCACTCCCCTCAGCCTAGCAGCCCCCCAAACTCCCTCACCAGGATGATGATGTTCCCCAGAATCAGCACCCCCACAATGAAGGGGTTTCCTTTTTCCACCATGTTCTGCCTTTGGGGGGCTCTGCCAGCTCAGATCCTGCAACAGACAAGGGGGTTGAGACCAAGTGCCCCCTCCCAATCCTGCAGGGGGGGCCTCTGGATTGGCATGCTAATATATGCTGCTAATTTATGCAAATGCAAGGCCCCCACCTCAAAGTGAGCCTGGAGTTCTATTCCCCCTCACCCCCCAACAGGCCCAGAAGCCCCCCCAGAACCAAGGCTGTCATGCATAGAGTCCAGAACCGGCCACACCAAGCATGGCCAGACCCAGTGGGATGGGAGGGTCAGAGGCATCAAGGCCTGTCTGGGACAGCACCCCCCACCCCAGCACTTGCCTGGGGAGTCACAGCCCCTCAAGTGGCCAGAGAGATCTGGATCCTCCCCCAACCTCACGGTCCTGGGTGTGTCCTGGGCTTACAGGTCACTGCAGCCCCACCCCAGGGACTCACCCAGCCAGATTCCTCTGGCCCCAGGGGAGCCCAGCAGGTTTTTCCAGCTGCCCCACATTTCTCCCCTCCCCATTTTACAGATTCCCTTCCCAAGCACACCCAGCGCCCCCAAGCCAGAGCCCCTCCCCATTCTAACCATCAGCCCCCCACTTCCCTCCCAGAGCCAAGGAGGGAACCCAGGAGTCCTGGCTCATAACTGAGGGCTTCCAGAGTTTAGAAGTGAGAGGTCTGCACCCTCCCAGTCCCACATGCCCACTAACACCTGTTACATGCCCCACAGCCCCCAACACCCAGTATATCCCCCTGCTATCAACTCATCAGCACCACCTGTTCCCCACACACCTGCTTCCTTACCCCCACCTGTCAGCCCCAGCGGCCCACCTCACCCATTACCCTAGCTCATCCCCCCGCCCTCTCCTCATCCCTCCACTCACCCCAATCGGCCCCACATCACACATTACTCTGCTCCCACCCATTGCTCTGCCCCCAACAGCCAAGCCAAGCCAATCCAATCCAATCCAATCCACACCATGGCTCTAACCCCACTCACCTGCTGCTCACTACTGCAATAACTGGCTCTAACCCCAGCCAAGCCCAGCCACCCCTTTATACCCACCTGGCTGGGCGGAGCCAGCAAGGGAAGCCCCAAGCTGGGCTGAGCGGCAGCCAGGGGGCAGGAGGTCCAGAGTCCCACCCACCCCAGCCAGGCTCCGCCCCCAGCCCTGCAGCCCCCAAAGGGTTAATGGGGCCCTCCTTCAGTGGGTAGGCTGGGGAGGGAGCTGTGTTTGGGGGCTGGGGGGGAGAGGGGTGTGGCACCACTGTGGGGAGGCACCCCCATGGGGAGCCTCCTCCTGCACACCACAATGGTTCTCATGCCCCAGTCTGTCGTTAGCAACTCCAGTAGCACTGGGAACACCCCATTGCTCCTCCTCAACCCCTCTGAGCCAGCCATTGCCCCGCTGTGGGGCCAGATGAGGGCCAGCTGTCCCTAGAGGGAAAGGGCCCCGGCTCCGCCCTTTCACCCTGGCACAGAACATGCTACAGCTCAGGTACAAGCCTGTTTGCAACCAGCTGAGGAGGGGAGGTCTTGGATTCCCACCCCCAAACCCAGGGTGCTGTGTGAACGGAGATGGGTTGAGGTCTTGTAAACTCATCAGACATCAGAGTAGAGGGTGGTGACCGTGGGAGGCTAGTGGCAGGATAAGTACCAAGATTCATGACTGCTGAATTCAGGATTCTTGGGTTATATCCCCTGCTCTGGGCGGGGAGTGAGGTCTAGTGCAGGGGTGGGCAAACTACGGCCAGGGGGCCGCATCCGGCCCTCCAGACGTTTTAATCTGGCCTTTGAGCTTCCGCCAGGGAGCAGGATCTGGGGCTTGCCCCGCTCCACGCGTCTCCCGGAAGCAGCAGCATGTCCCCCCACCGGCTCCTATGTATAGGGGCAGCCAGGGGGCTCCGCATGCTACCCCCACCCCAAGCGCTGCCCCCGCAGCTCCCATTGGCCTGGAACCATGGCCAATGGGAGCTGCAGGGGTGGCACCTGCAGATGGGGCAGCGCACAGCCACCTGGCTGCGCCTCCGCGTAGGAGCCGGAGATACATGCTGCTGCTTCTGGGAGCTGCTTGAGGTAAGCACCCCCCAGAGCCTGCACCCTTGTCCCCCTTCTGTGCCCCAACCCCCTACCCCACCCCAATCCCCCTCCTGCCTTCCGAACACCTCAGTCCCAGCCCAGAGCCCCCTCCTGCACCCCCAACCCCTTATCCTCAGCCCCACCCCAGAGCCCTCACCCCCTCCTGCACCCCAACCCCCAATTTCGTGAGCATTCATGGCCTGCTGTACAATTTCCATTCCCAGATGTGGCCCTCGGGCCAAAAAGTTTGCCCACCCCTGGTCTAGTGGGTTGGAGCTGGGAGCCAAGACTCCTTGGTTCTATCCTGGCTCTGGCAGCGGAGTGGGCTCTAGTGGGGGCTGGGAGTTGGGACTTAGGAATCACAGGATTTTTCCCGGCTCTCTGAGAGCGCTGCATTGTAATAGTTTGAGGAAGGGGCCCAAAGCTCCTAGTCAGAGCACATCCCATCTGAAAGGTGGCACGTGGGGGTGGCTCCAAGTCCATCCTGGGCAGCAACCTCTGCGAGGACAGCAGTAGGTCATGGTTGCCCTGAGGAGCAGGGGCAGGGCCTTGTCAGTGACTGGGGCTGTGGTGCTCCTGGACAGACCTGCTGGCCTTAGGCTGAGCCCAGGACTCCAGGCTCCCAGCAGAAAGCGCCTTCCCCTAGGATCCAACACAACCCTAATAGTACTGGGCCAGCAAGAGGTGAGCGAGCCTACTGAGCCCCCCCGGTGCACCCTGCCGAGCTAGGCACCCTGCACCACAGCACCCCCCTGAGTCCCCCACCTTGCTCCCTGCACCACTGCACCCATCCTGAGCCCCCCACCTTGCTCCCTGCACCACAGCACCCATCCTGAGCCCTGCCCCCCTCCGTGCAGCATGGCACCCCCGCCCGCTCCCTGCACCACAGCGCCCCTCCTGAGCCCCCCACCTTGCTCCCTGCAGCACGGCGTCCCCTACTGAGCCTTGCACCACAGCACCCCATGCTGAGACCCCCCCCGCCCTAGAACACAGCGGCCCCTAGTTTTAACACCCCACGTGGCAGCATCTCTCCTTGCCCAGCCTCCCCCAACTTCAACAGAAAGTCCAGGCACATGATGCGTTTCAGGAAGTGACAATATTTTATTAGTCAGGGTGGTGGCCGGGGGAGACAACCCTCCCCCCCCCCCGCTAGCAGCGGGTGACGTTCTCCATCTTGCCATTCCCAACGGTGTGAGCCCCGAAGTGTGTGTGAAGCAGAGCGAGCAGCCTGGGAAATAGAAAACACCTGGTGCTCTGCAGTCAGGGCACAGAAGGGTTAAAGAGAAGCACACGGGCGTGGAGGACAGAGACCCGGGGGGGGGGGTGTAGGTGTGTTTGGGGGCAATCAGCACCCCCCCCCCGTCATCCCTCCCTTCTCTAAACACAGACATGCAAAATAGGGGTACGCCAACAACTGGGGGGGCCTATATTGAGGGGGTGGAATTATCAAGGGGATCCCTCCATCTGACTGATGGTTAGAGGGATAAGTCCCCATAGTCCTTGGTTTGGCCCCCCACCTAAGGAGTGCAGGTGGGAGGTGCCAGCGTCACTGCAATCTCCCCCCTCCCAGCGATGAAGATGGTGTAGCTCCTGCAACCCCCGCTACTCCAGGGGAATAAGATGGTAAATCCCCAATGCAACCCCCCGCTCCAGGGGGTAAGATGGTATATCCCAAAGGCACCCTTCTGGGTGGGGAGAGGACATTGCTCCTGCAGATGTAAAATGGTAGCTCCCGACTATATCAATCTGTGCCTCTCTACCGGTGGCACTATGGTATATCCCGAATACCCCCCCCCCAAATGCGGCAGGTGGTACATCCTGTCAGACTCCTCCCAGCTGAACCTCTCGCCCCTCCTCCCCGCAATAAAACCCCGCCCCAGAGCAAAGAATTCCCCTGATCGCAGGACCATGGACGGTCCGTTACCGATACTAAACGCAGATGGAACAAAGGACGAAACCCAGCGTGCACGAAGCTTTACGCAGAGGAAATAAATTACCCTCATTTTTTATTTTGTTAACCCCCGCCCCATCTCCCCCCCCCGTAGGGAGTAAGGTGGTATGTCCCAAATGCACTTCCCCCACAACGGCCAGGGACAAGATGGTATATCCCAACCAGCCCGCCCCCCGCTGCAGTAGGCATGATGATATATCCCCAATGCCCCCCCTCACTGCAGGAGTTAAGATGGTATATCCCATTTCAGCCATTCTACTGGGGTGGGCAGTTTGTGGAATTGTGTGTGTGGAGTTAAATTGAACACACGTGTTAATACAGACTGGCAGGGGGCAAGTGTAGGCGCTGGAGAGACCCAGGGCGATGCTGCCTACTCCTGCCTGCTCCAGACACCAAGCCCTCCAGTCATGGGAGGTGGATTTACCCTATCCCATCCCCCACTGTGACCCCCTCCCACTGCTCCCCCCGCAACGTCCCTCCCCAAATTGAGCTTTGAAATAAATTAAGTAGAGCTAAAACAACAAGGAGTCCGGGGGCACCTTAAAGACTAACAGATTTATTGGATCATAAGTTTTCGTGGGTAAAAAACCACTTCTTCAGATGCGTGGAGTGAAAGTTACAGATAGGGGCATTTCACGCCCTGCCTCTGAAGTAGTTTTTTACCCATGAAAGCTTATACCCAAATAAATCTGTTAGTCTTTAAGGTGTCACTGGACTCCTCATTGTTTTTATTGATACAGACTAACATGGCTTCCCCTCTGATACTAAGTACAGCTAGCGAGGGGCGTGTGCATGTGTGCACCTAACAGCACGTGGATTTGGACGCAAGTGTTGCTGTGTGTAAGGTTGGGTGTCGGATGTAGGTTATGGTGCCATGTCTGCGTTGTGTGGACGTAGGTCACAGCGTTGCACGTACGAGAGGGTGCACATTGGCGGGTTGCTGTGTGCACACATTTGAAACACCTAGAAAAAACACCTCCCTGAACCCCCCCCCCAGCCCAGCTGATGGGATTCTGTGGCACCTTATAGACTAACAGAGGTTTTNTTGCCCCCCCCCCCCCCCCCCCGGGCCACCACCCCTGCTACAGCACACCCAAAGCCCCCCTCATTGTAGGGACATGATTCTATAGGGGCAGCACGGGCTGTTTAGAAACCAGGGTGGGAAAGGGGCTGGGGGGAGCACTAGGGGCAGGGTTGTGGGGGACTGGAGGACATTGGAGGGGGACACATTGGGGGGCTGGGTAGCATTGTCAGGGGACAGTGGGTGAAGGGAAGATGGGACGGGAAGGCATGAGGGGGAAGCGGGTTTAATCCTCTCCTGTCGGTGTTGGGGGAGGGGTAGCGGTTTGTGAATGCTTCACGCCATGTCCCCCCCACTGCCCCTCCCACCCATAGTGCAGCCGGCCTCTCAGTGCATCTCCTCGAAGAATTTGTAGGTGGGGTTCTCGTAGCCGTGGTTCTGCATCTTGCTGAGCTGCCGCTCCTCGGGGCTCACCATGGGGTCCACCTGCCCCAGGGTCGGACGGAAAGACAGACACAGGGGTTAGGGGCATAGGCGTCAACTTTCTCCGGCGCCGGTGGGGGCTTGTGCCCCCCGCCCCTGGCCCCGCCCCAACTCCACCCTTTCCCTTCCCCCCAATTTTTCTCCGTGGGTGCTCCAGCCCTGGAGCACCCACGGAGTTGGCACCTATGGTTAGGGTTGCTGGGGCTGGAGGCTCCGCCCCCTTTTCCCACAAATGAAAACATTTAGGGTGACTGCTCCCAAACCCCATTGCTAGGAGGCAGTACAGTGGGGCTGGGAGCCGGGACCCCTGGGTCTGTCCCCGAGCTCTGGGAGGAAAGTGGGGTCTAGTGGGTCAGAGCAAGCCGGGGGGCTGGGAGCCAGGACACCTGGGTTCCATTTCTGGCTCTGCCTGACTGTGCCACCCCACCCCGTGTCCTATGAGGACAGTTGTCCCTGTGAGGGGTTGAAGGGGTCGTCACCTCGACAATGCCGTGGCTGATGGTCCCGTAGGGCTTCCGGCGAACCATCAGGAGACTGATGATGATCACCATGGCGACCGCCACTGCTACCACCAGCAGGCCAATCAGGGCACCCCTGTTAATGGTTACAAGGGTGTCCGGCTCCTGTGGGGGACAGAGAGAGTCATGTGCTCCTTCCCCCTTCTTGGTAGGCTCACTGGGGGAGGCTGGGGGGCTTAGCAAGGAGGGGGCAGGTCCCACAGCCCTAGAGCGAGGAGCCCCAGTTTAGGGTTCAAGTTAGTTTTACCCCCTATCCCCCCCCCCCCCCGGTCAGGGACACCTTAGACTTTCTAGGACTCATGATGGGGCAAGGGCGAGGTTGCAGCATCTGGGGGTGCACAGCAGAAGGACTGGGACTGCAGATGGGGGGGATGCACTCAGCAGTGCGTATGGGAGGAGGTGCGGAGTGCACACTGCAGGGCCATGAGAAGGCAGAACTACAGGGGGATACAGTTTCAAAATCCACATGGTGGAGTGGGGCTGGAGGGCGGAAGCGCTGCAGGGGGACACAGTTGCAGGTCCCACACGGCAGAGCCACGGGGGAGTCAGCACTGCAGGGGGAAACAGTTGCAGGGCACACAGCAGAGGGGAGGCAGCGCTGCAGGGGGATACTGATGTGGGGCGCACATGGCAGAGCAGGGGGGGAGGCAGCATTGCAGGACGACAGTTTCAAGGCGCACGCAGCAGAGTTGGGTTGGGGGAAGCAGCACTGCAGCGGGACACAGTTGCGGGGTGCACACGGCAGGGGGAAGGCAGCACTGCAGGGGAATAGATTCAGAGCGCACACAGCGGTGGGGAGGCAGCGCTGCAGGGGGACACAGTTGCAGGGTACAAAGGTGCACACGGCAAAGCAGGGAGAGGGGAGGTAGCACTGCAGGGGGACAGATGTAGCGCACACGTGGCAGAGCGGGGTGGGGGAAGGTAGCACTGCGGGGGACACGGATGCAGGGTGTACATGGCAGGGTGGGGGAGGCAGCGCTGCAGGGGGACACGGATGCGGGGTGTACATGGTGGGGTGGGGGGAGGCAGCGCTGCAGGGGACACGGATGCGGGGTGTACATGGTGGGGTGGGGGGAGGCAGCGCTGCCGTTGCGGATGTTGCAATTGCTTACCAGCTCGTCGCGCTGGATCTCCGGGGACTTGTACACCACTTCTTTGATGTCCCCCACGGAGATGTTTACCTGGGGGGGAGGGGGGCACACACATTAGAGCTGAGAGGGGGCACCTATCCCTCCATGGCAACAGGGTGCAAAGTATTGTGGGTAAATGGTGCTTAGCCGCATTCCCCTTACACACTGTCATCATACAGTCTTGGAGGAGATCATGTCTTCCATAATGCACTGTGCCCTCATTCTGTTCATGGGAAGTCACATCAAGCTGCTCTCCCATCATGCATTGCAGCCACATCCCCAGCTGAGGGGGGTCATGTCAAGCTGTGCCCTCATTCCATCCAGGGGAAGGTCTTGAGCACCCCAGAGCGGCTGCTCCCCTCCCACCCCTACTCACTAATGTGGGGTGGCCCCCCAAGTCCCCAGACCTGCTCACCCTCTGCTCATCCTCGCCCAACGGGATCTTCTCGCTGGTGAGGTAGTCATACTCCGCCGCCATTCCCGAGGCTGTGGGGAAGAAAAGAGTCATGTAGGCAGTGGGGGAAGTAGTCCTGGCGAGTAAAGGTCAAGCAGGCTGATCCCTGCGAGGGGACGGGGTGCAGTCGGCCACCCCCAGGCACTCACCTTTCTTCGCGGCTGGCTGGGAGTCTGCCGAGGAGGGGTCCCCGCGGGAGTGGCGGAAGAAGACGGCCCGTGGGGTGGGGGAGTGACAGGAAGAGAGACAGAGCAGAGACAACAGACGTGATGAGGTGGGGGCTGGGGGGCCCATGCTGACTCCCTCCATGGAAAACAAACTGCTCTGTCCGCCCCCCTCCACACAGCCTGGGGTAGGCACAGGCACATGGGGGGTATCCCGTTCAAATCCCCCTCCCTGCCCCACAGCACTTCTCCCACCAGTTTTTGCCCCTTCCCTGCCCTTGGCCTGATGCTTTGGGTTCTGGCCTAATGCCATGAGTCATGGCCCCACCCTCAAAGGTTCTGTCCCTGTCCCTTTCACCTTCTCTACAGTCCCAGCCCTGTAGGTTCTAGTCCTGTCCCAACAGGTTGTGGACTCCCCATCAGTTCCTACCCCACAGGCTCTGGCCCCACCCTTGTGAGATCCACCCCAAAGGCTCTGGCTCCACCCTTGCAGGTTCTGGCCCTGCCCCCGCCTCCATAGGATCCATCCCCCCAGGTTCTGGCCCCACCCCCTCACCTTCCCCCTGGAAGAAGTCCTGGGCCCCCAGGTGGTCAGGATGGTCCTCAGGGCTCAGGTCCTCACTGCTGTCCAGCGGCAGGAACTCCTCGGTGGTGCGTGTCTCAGAGATGGACGTGGTGAGCAGGCTGCTGGTCCCTGCCTGCTCCGCCCGCAGCAGCTCCTCTGAAGAGACCAGGGGACACGGGTCACAGCAGGGAAAGACCTTCCCCAGCAAGAAGCATCCCCACCACCTCTTGGGAACCTGGCCCACTGCTCTAACCACTAGACCCCACTCCCCTCCCAGAGCTGGGGATAAAACCCAGGAATCCTAGCTCCCAGCCCCCTCCCCCCCCGCTCTAACCACTAAACCCCATGTTTGCATCCGATGAAGTGAGCTGTAGCCCACGAAAGCTTATGCTACAATAAATTTGTTAGTCTCTTAAGGTGCCACAAGTACTCCTATTCTTTCTTTAAACCCCATGTGACATTGCACTCCATATGTTTTATGGAAATATGCTAACGAGTGTGAATATAATGTAACTGGAATATGCTTCATATAAAAGGTCTCTTGTAAGGTATCATTACAAAGCTTATAATCTACTGAGTGTGTTCATCCTATTTGTATGTATGCATCATTTTTGTATCTAAAGCTAGAAATATGAAGTATTACTCTGAAGTCCTATTGTAACTATGCAAAATGTGTGCCATTAATGGTGGCTTGGAATCTTGATGGTTCCCATTAACCAGGACAATTGGTTGTAAATGGCTCTATTTACTTGTAAGCCTTCCTGGGTGCCAGCCAGTGAGTAATGAAGTCTCACAGGACATGTGAACGTGTCACATGATACTGGAATCCATCTTAAACCTGGTGCTTTTCCATTTAGAAGGAAGGGTGGAAACCCAGAGAGAGACAAAGGATTCCCGCCTTGTGCCAAAGATATAAAAGGGGGTGGAACAGAACAAAGGGGGCTGCCAGTCATGAGAAATCCCCTAGTTACCACCTGAGCTGGAACTAACAAGAACTGTACCAGGGGAAAGGATTGGGCCCAGACTAGGAAGGAGTCTAGTCTGTGAAAAAGGCTTATTGGAAGGAACATCTCTGAGGGTGAGATTTACCTGTATTCAGATTCTTAAATGTATTAGGCTTAGACTTGCGTGTTTTGTTTTGCTTGGTAACTTACTTTGTTCTGTCTGTTATTACTTGAAACCACTTAAATCCTACTTTTTATACTTAATAAAATCTCTTTTGTTTATTAATTAACCCAGAGTAAGTGATTAATACCTGGGGGAGCAAACAGCTGTGCATAGCTCTCTATCAGTGTTATAGAGGGCCGACAATTTATGAGTTTACCCTGTATAAGCTTTATACAGAGTAAAACGGATTTATTTGGAGTTTGGATCCCATTGGGAACTAGGTGTCCGGGTGCTGGAGATAGGTGACTTGAGCAGTTTTTGGTTAAAGTCTGCAGCTTTGGGGGCATGGACCAGACCTGGGTCTGTGTTGCAGCAGACTAGCGTGTCTGGCTCAACATGGCAGGGTTCTGGAGTCCCAAACTAGCAGGGAAAATGGGCTCAGAAGTAGTTTAAGTACATCAGGTAACAGTCCCAAGGGGGTCTCTGTGACCGAACCTGTCACACCCCACTCCCCTCCCAGAGCCAGGGATAGAACCAAGGAGTCCTGGCTCCCAGCTCTAACCCAATAGACCCCACTCCCCTCCCAGAGCTGAGCACGAGGGTGTCAGGGCAGGGTGAGGGGTAGGAGGCATCCCAGATGGGTGTGGGCAGGGGCGGCAGGTTTATATAATTTTTGGTGGTGCCCAGAACGGGTCCAAGTCCTGCCCCCCCAACACACACACACCCGCACCCCTGCCTAAAGCTCTAGGAGGAAGTTTGGGTGTAGGAGGGGTCAGGCTCTGGGAGGAAGTTTGGGTGGTGTAGGCTCTGGGCTGGGGTGCAGGAGTGGGTGCGGGCTCTGGGAGAGAGTTTGGGGGTGGGGTCTGGGCTGGGGCAGGGGGTTGGAGTGCGGGAGAGGGTGAGGGGTGCAGCACTTACCTCAGGCGGCTCCCGAAAGTGACCCACACCCCGCTCTGGTAGCAGCTCCTAGGTGGGGGGCCAGAGCTCCCATTGGCCACTGTTGGCAGAGTTGGCGCTCGGGGTGGGGGCATCCCCCTGGGGCCACAGGGATGTGCCAGCTGCTTCTGGAAGTGGAGCGGGCTTAGTCCCATTGCACTGCCAGTGGTGGCGGCGGGGACCCCAGGCCCTTTTAAATTGCCCAGGGACGGCAGGTGGGGCCGGGGGAGAGACCCGGCCCTGAACTTTGGTGGAGCTGGGCCCCTGTGCTCTCATACTGGTGGAACAAGGGCACCACGGGCCCATACAATTCGCTTCCCCTGGGTGTGGGGTACGTGTATGCCAGCTCCCACAGCCCCTCTGAGAGCTGGGAAAGGGCAGCACACGCACCTAGTTGGTGGGGTGGGTGTCACGGGGGGGGGGGGGGGTATTGGGGGTGGAGTTGGCAGGGGGGACACACAGGTCCCACCGCCCCTCCAAGAGCCTGGGGTGGGTGACGGAGATGTTGAGGGGGGTCATTGGGGGAAGGCAATGTAAGGGGAAGGGGGCATCACTGGGGCCGGGCCATCAGGGACACTGGCTATCGGGGGCTGGGACACTGGTGGGAGGGGGGTCAGGTGGCCATTGGGGGCAGAGGCCTTTGGGAAGCTGGGTACATCGGGAGGGCATCGGGAGAAGAGATGTTGGGGGGTCAGGTCATCGGGGTTTGTACGTATCTTGTCCCTCAGCCCCACGGAGAGCCAGGGGGGCTGTCAGGGGGGAGGGATGTCAGGGGCCCTGGGCCATCAGGGGGGCCTTGGGGTATGTATGTATCTGGTCCTGCAGCCCTGCAGAGAGCGGGGGGGGCTGTTGGGGGAAGGGCCATTGGGGGGCTATCGGGGTACGGATGTATCTGTTCCCACAGAGAGCCAGGCGAGGGGGCTGTCAGGTGAGGGCCTGTTAGGGGAGGGGCTGCCGGGGTACATATGTATCCAGTCCCGCAGCCCCATGGAGAGCCGGGGGGTGGGGGCTGCCAGGGTACGTACGTATCCGGTCCCGCAGCCCCATGGAGAGCCGGGGGGTGGGGGCTGCCAGGGTACGCACGTATCCGGTCCTGCAGCCCCGTGGAGGGCCGGGGGGTGGGGGCTGCCAGGGTACGTACGTATCCGGTCCCGCAGCCCCGTGGAGGGCCGGGGGGTGGGGGCTGCCAGGGTACGTACGTATCCGGTCCTGCAGCCCCGTGGAGAGCTGGGGGAGGGGGCTGTCGGGGGAGGGGCCACTGGGGTACGTACATATCAGGTCCCGCAGCCCCACGGAAAGCCGGGGGAGGGGGCCGTCAGGGTATATACATATCTGGTCCCATAGCCCCGCGGAGAGACGGGTGAAGGCCTGTCACGGGAGGGGCCCTCGGGATACATACGTATCTGGTCCCGCAACCCCACAGAGAGCTGAGGGTTCTTGTAGAGCAGGGCCAGGCTCTGGTTCATGCGCTCCTCAATGACGTGCAGGTGGGTGTACACCTGGGGACAGATGGAGGAGGAAACAGACAGACAGGGGGGCTGTTAGGACAGGCGCTCCCCTCCCCTGACCACCGGGGGTGGGGGATGGTTTAGGGCATGGGGGGTCCCCACCTGGAACTTCATCTGCTCGGCCTTCTCGGGGTCGACGGCACGGACATGCTGGTAGTGCCGCAGCGTGTGCCGCTGGTCCTTCTGCTCCGCCCGCATGTACCGCCTCAGCGCCGGCAGCACCCGCTCTGGCTGGGCAGCCAATCGCAGGGGAGAGGTGGAGTCAGAGCCGGCCAATCAGCACCCCTACTCTAGAATACATTCTAGACTGGCCCACCCCTGCCAATACACTCAGCACTTGCTCTGGCTGGGCAGCCAATTGCAGGGGAGAGGCAGAGTCAATAGAAAACTCAACTTTAGAACCTGTTTGAGAACCAGTTCTAGACTGACCCACTGCCACTAATCCACACAGCACTTGCTGTAACGGGGGCAGCCAAATACAGGAGAGAGGAGGAGTCAGAGCTGGAAAATCAGTGCTCCTACCCTAGAACCCCTTCTAGAACCTGTTCTAGACTGGCTCATCCCACCAACCTATGCAGCATTTGCCCCAGCTGGGGCAGCCAATCCAGGGCAAACGTGCCGTCTGAGCCAACCAATTGGCACCCCTGTTCTAGAACCCATTCTAGGCTGACCTGCCCCCTCCTCCACCCCCAGGATCCAGTGCCCCCGGATCAAGGCCGCCTGGCCCACCTGCGGGCTGTCGCTCTGCACGGCGCTCAGGTAGCTCTCCAGTGCCACGCGCCGATTGTCATTGAGCAGGGCCACCACCCGGGCCAGGTGTGTCTCCACCAGCTGCTGCCGCTCGCCCGCCACCTGCTCCTCCAGTGTCTGCAGGATAGACTGGAAATGCTGTGTGGGGAGGGGCCGGGGGTCAGCGGGGGCCAGGCCAGGAGCCCTCAAGGGGGCGGAGCTGAGAATCCAGGGGGAAGGTTATTGGAGATGGGGTCGGGAAGCCTCCCTGGGGGAGGAGCAGGGAGGCAGTGGGGCCATGGTCAAGAACTCAAATGGGTGAGGCCAGGGAGGTCAGAGGAGGCGGGGCTAGTCAGTGGGGGCGGGGCCAGGAACCCATAGGGGAGAAGTGAGGAGCAACAGTGGGGCAGGGGCAAATGAGTGGGGTCCCCCGACCCCTCAGGCAGACTTGGTGCCACTGTAGGGTGGCTGTGGGATAGCCCTGGGTGTCGGGAGGGAATGGCCGGGGAGGGGGCGGGGTCATGAACCAGGGGGTGGGGGCAGACCCACCCTGCTCTCCCAGCAGACATGGGCCTCACCTCGTTCAGCGCCTGCCGGTCAGCCTTGGGTAGCTCCTTGGCCTGGTTGTCCGCCTCGGCCCACTCCTTCATCACCTGGGGGGGGACCGGGGATGAATGGGGGGCCTGGCCCTACATCTAGCACCCTGCCTGTCGTCAGCCTGCATCCCCCAGGCTTGCAAGCTCCACAGTCCCGCTGGGGACGGGGCGTGTTCTCCATGCTCGCCGGCGCACAGGCCACCGACACGGGCCACATACAGACATGGTAACATGCCCCCATGGCAGCAAGGGGGTCAGAACCTGACAGGACCTGCTGACAGGTGAGTCAGGGGCAGCCCCGGCCATGTGGAACTGGCCACGGAGAGACCCCTGCAGACACGGAGGACATGGGGGCGGAGCCCATATCTGGGCTACCAAGCCGGGGAAAACCAAGTGGGCGGTGGGGGGCGGAATGTGTGTGTGGGGGGGTGTCGAGTCCCTCCCCCCAAGCACCTTGTTAATCTGTTTCATCCTGCGCTCCTCCAGGTCCATCTTGGCTCGCAGGAAGTTGGCGTGTTCACTCCCGTCGCCTGGCATCTCGAAGTAGATATCCACGCCATCTGTGGGGTGCGGAGTAGGGCTGGCTGTGGGGACAGGGGCTGTCAGCTCGGTACCCCCTAATGAGCCCCCATCAGGCCATGCCCCACAGCTCAGCGCCCCCCACCGAGCCCTGCTGCCCCTGCAGCACGATGTCCCCCGCCTCACTCCCCACAGCACGGCGTCCCGCACTGAGCTCCCTGCTCCCTGCAGCATGGTGCACCCCACCGAGCCCCCACCCCGTTCCCTGCAGCACGGCATCCCCAGCTGAGCCCCCTCCCAGCAGCACGGTGCCCCCTGCTGAACCCCCACCCGGCTCCCTATAGCACGACGCCCCCTGTGAGCCCCCGCCCGGCTCCCTATAGCACGACGCCCCCTGTGAGCCCCCGCCCCACTCCCCCAGCACGGCGCCCCCTGTGAGCCCCCGCCCCGCTCCCCACAGCACAGCACCCCCTGCCGAGCCCCCGCGCTGCTCCCCGCAGCACAGCACCCCCTGCCGAGCCCCCGCCCTGCTCCCCGCAGCACGGCGCCCCCTGCCGAGCCCCCGCCCTGCTCCCCGCAGCACAGCACCCCCTGCCGAGCCCCCGCCCTGCTCCCCGCAGCACGGCGCCCCCTGCCGAGCCCCCGCCCCTGCAGCTGAGCACCCCCTAGCACTGCACTGGGGCATTGGGCTACAGGTTCTCCTGAGCCCAGGCGGGGTGGAGGGTGTCCGGCGGCTGCCTCTGAGCCTGGCACAGCTGGGCACAGTGCCACACAGAACAGGAGCCGCATTGTGATGTGGGGAGGAGATGAAAACAGCCCAGGCAGCTGAGGATCCCATCTCCCGCCCCCCAATCCGCAGGTGCATCAGCTCCGTGCCAGGCTGTGCCATTCCCCTTCGGCTGGGAACTCCCACCCCGCCTGAAAGGGTCAGCAGAGCAGCGCCTGCCCCAGGGGATTCTGGGAAACCGCCAGCCCGCCCCCACCACCCAGCAGCGCCTGCCCCAGGGGATTCTGGGAAACTGCCAGCAGCACCCCACTCTAGGGGATTCTGGGAAACCACCAGCTCCCCCCCCTCCAGCATCGCCTGCCCCAGGAGATGGGAAACTCCCAGCTCCGCCCCACAGCAGCACGCTGCCCCAGGGGATTCTGGGAAACTGCCAGCTCTCCCCCCTGCAGCAATGCCCTGCCCCCGAGGATTGTAGGAAACCGCTAGCTGCCCCCCTAAACAGCGCCCTACCCTAGGGGATTCTCGGAAGCCCCCATCCCCTCCCCAGAAGTGCCCAGCCCCAGGGGATTGTGGACAGCCACCCCCTCCGCCCCATGCAGCTGCCCCCTGCCCCGGGACTGGGTCTCACCTTTGCCCTCCTCCTCGGTGGTCCGCGTGGTGGTGGTGATGGTGGTCTGGGTGACGCTGTCGTCATAGTAACCGGGCTCCACGAAATAGTCATCCCAGGTGGCGGGGAAGGGGTCAGTGTCAGCTGCGCTGTCCCTGGGGCCTTCATTCTCTTCCTCCTCCTCAACATCCTCCTCTCCATCCCCATCTGCCTCCAGCGTCTCCTCTTCCGTGGGGGCCCAGCCTGTTGGGAGCCTCTCACTACAGCGGGGTTGAGGGGCAAGAATCAGGGATGGGCTGTGAGCTTCCCTCGCAGCGGTGCCCCGAGCAGCAAGGGAAGGGGGGGGCGTGAGCTTCCCTCGCAGCGGTGCCCTGAGCAAAGGAGACAGGGTGCAAGCTCCCCTGTAACAGTGCCCTATATGTCCCCCTCACCTGCGCTTGGGCTCTTCCTTCAGGTGGGCCATGCTGCGGGGGACCAGGGTGGGATCCTCCAGCCGGACAGGGAGGGGGAGTGAGGGGCAGCACACGTACTCCACGCCCCGGAAGCGGTCAGCCCCACAGGGCAGCAGCATCCCATAGCTGTGCAGCTCCAGCCCCTCACTGCTGCAGGCCTGGGGGAGGTGGGGGAGCAGCATCAGACACCCCTACACAATCCAGCATTGGTATATCCACAAGCACCCCCCTGCCTACCTCCAGGGCAGTGGTATCTCCCAATAACTCCTCCTCAATAGCAATGGTATCTCCTGAGAGCTCCCCACTCCCAACCGCACTGGTATCTCCTAACACCCCCTAATAGCAACAATATTTTCCCAAAAATTCCCCCCTGACAATGATATGTCCTGAAAACTGCCCACTCCCCTACAGCAATGGTATGTTCTCAGACTTACCCTCCCCCACCAACCCTCCCTTATGGCCATGGTATCCCACTAGACCAGTGTTCTCAACCCTTTGTACTGGTGACCCCTTGCACATAGCAAGCGACCCACCGTATAAATATATTAAAAGGTGTTTTTAATTTAACACCATTATAAATGCTGGATGCAAAGCGGGATTTGGGGTGGAGGCTGACAGCTCACGACCCCCCATGTAATAACCTTGTGACCCCCTGAGGAGTCCCGACCCCCAGTTTGAGAACCCCTGCAGTAGACCTTTCCCAGATGGCAATGATATCCCCCTTAATAGCAGTGGTATCTTCCACAAACTGCCCCCCCCCCCCCGATATTTCCCCAAAACTCCCTGCTCCCAAATGGCAATGGTATCTCCCAAGAATTCCCTCCCAGATGGGAATAGTATCTCCGGAGAACCCCTTCCCCAGATGGCAGTGGTATCTCTCAAGCCCCCCTCCCCCCAATTGTCTGTCCTGAACTCCCGCCTACCCCACATGAGAGTGGTATCTCCCGAGAACCCCCACCCCAACTCCCCCAGAAGGTAGTGGTACACGCTGGTGCCTGCAAGGGGGTGCACTGGCAGCCCGGGGGTGACATGGGGGTCCTCCGGCACCCCTGCCCACACCCACCTCCTTGGCCACGCTGTGCCAGTAGACGTAGCTCTCGCATGAATCCATCTTCTCCTGGTGCAGGAACTTGCAGGTGTCAGGCACAAGAAGANGGGGGGGGGGGGGGGGGGGGGGGGGGGGGGGGGGGGGGGGGAAGAGGAGATGACACACACACAGGGTCAGCATGGCCCCCACACACCCTGTTTGCACCCCCAGACCCTCCTCTCCTCCCAGAGCTGGGGAGAGAACCAGCAGCCCTGGCTCTCAGCCTCCTCCCACTCTACCCACTAGACCTCAGTCCCCTCCCAGAGTCAGGGATGGAACCCAGGCGTCCTGTGCCCAACCCCACTCACCCAGGCACCTGTAGGGCACCACAATGTGCCGATGCCCCTTGCACTGGGGACGTCCTTTCTTGCACCAGTTGTCAATGGTAACTGGCTGGGTGCCTTCCACTGCATTGGTGATCTGCAGCTCGGGGTACACCTGTGGGGCAGATGGGGGGCAGGCAGTTATCACTGGTGGGGTCAATAGGGGCATAAAATCCTGCCCCTCCCCCCAAAGATGGAGGGCTGTAGGGAGGAACCATGGGGCAGCAGGGATTCAATAGGGGTCTCTGCTCCTTTTTCCTCACCCCTGGGTCTCCCCCGGGGACGGATCAGCCCCCCACCCCCAAATATCTTTCAGCCCTTTGCACTGTTTTGTGAAGAGCGCAGCATGGGGAGACCCCATCACTGGGGGGGAACAGACCATGGAAAAGGAGCTGTTGGGAGGGGGCCAGTGTGAGGCTGCTTGGGGTAGCGGGGCGGCAGGGAGTGTGGGAGAGAGGGGGGGGTACCTTCTGGCAGTAGGCGAGGATCTCCTGGCAGGGTGCAAGTGCGGAGGGTGCAGGGGGAGACCATGGGTTGTGGGGGAGCTGAGGGCAGGGGGAGCTGTGGGGCAGGTACCTCCTGGCAGTAGGTGAGGATCTCCTGGCGGTTGCGGAAGCAGCTGCGGGCGCCGGCAGCGTCGGGGTCCCACCCGCCCGTCTGCAGATTTCGAGGCATGGTCAGCTTCCCACAGAACACGGCCACCTGGGGCTCGGACACAGGTGCCCCTGACACACCCAGCGCCTGCCACAGGGGGGGGGGTTAGTGCCCATCCAGCCTCATCCCCGCCATGCCCAGCACCTACCATGGGGGGGAGGGATTAGCGCTTGGCCGGTCCCGCCCCCGCCATGCCCAGCACCTACCACAGGGGGGGGGGTTAGTGCCTGGACTGCTCCACCCTCGCCACACCCAGTGCCTGCCATGGGGGGAGGGATGAGTACCCAGCCTGCCCTGCCCCTGCCGCACTCAACCCCACTGCACCTGCCAGACATGCCATCCCTGCCCGTCTTGCTGGGATGAGAGCAGGAGATGCCAGCTCCCTGTGGCCAGGTGGGGGAGCCCTGGTCCTGATCCTGGAGCCGGATTGGGCTCCCAGCTGATCCCGCCCCTCTTCCCCTTCGGTGTCAATAGGGGCATAAAATCCTGCCCCTCCCCCCAAAGATGGCGTGCTGTAGGGAGGAACCATGGGGCAGCTGGTTTTCAATAGGGGTCTCTGCTCCTTTTTCCTCACCCCTCGGTCTCCCCCGGGGACGGATTAGCCCCACACCCCCAAATATCTTTCAGCCCTTTGCACTGTTTTGTGAAGAGCGCAGCATGGGGAGACCCCATCACTGGGGGGGAACAGACCATGGAAAAGGAGCTGTTGGGAGGGGGCCAGTGTGAGGCTGCTTGGGGTAGCGGGGCGGCAGGGAGTGTGGGAGAGAGGGGGGGGTACCTTCTGGCAGTAGGCGAGGATCTCCTGGCAGGGTGCAAGTGCGGAGGGTGCAGGGGGAGACCATGGGTTGTGGGGGAGCTGAGGGCAGGGGGAGCTGTGGGGCAGGTACCTCCTGGCAGTAGGTGAGGATCTCCTGGCGGTTGCGGAAGCAGCTGCGGGCGCCGGCAGCGTCGGGGTCCCACCCGCCCGTCTGCAGATTTCGAGGCATGGTCAGCTTCCCACAGAACACGGCCACCTGGGGCTCGGACACAGGTGCCCCTGACACACCCAGCGCCTGCCACAGGGGGAGGGGTTAGTGCCCATCCAGCCTCATCCCCGCCATGCCCAGCACCTGCCATGGGGGGGAGGGATTAGCGCTTGGCCGGTCCCGCCCCCGCCATGCCCAGCACCTACCACAGGGGGAGGGGTTAGTGCCTGGACTGCTCCACCCTCGCCACACCCAGTGCCTGCCATGGGGGGAGGGATGAGTACCCAGCCTGCCCTGCCCCTGCCGCACTCAACCCCACTGCAACTGCCAGACATGCCATCCCTGCCCGTCTTGCTGGGATGAGAGCAGGAGATGCCAGCTCCCTGTGGCCAGGTGGGGGAGCCCTGGTCCTGATCCTGGAGCCGGATTGGGCTCCCAGCTGATCCCGCCCCTCTTCCCCTTCGGTGTGAACTGAACAGAGGCTGAACTCGGGGCCTGGGGACGCAGGTGGGACAAGCCCGACTGCACCGGCCCAGCTCTCCCCCCACATCGTCCCCTGAGGACGGGAGCAGGACACGGGGCCTTTCCCCTCGAGGGGGCACCAGCTGCGATCTGCGCAGGGCAGGGACTGGCTGGGTCAAGGGGGCAGGGAATGGGACACGGAGACTTCTCCCTCTAGGTCAGCAGCTGGAGGGCTGTGGGTCAGGTTTGGGGGCGCTGTCTGAGCTGGGGGGCCCCTGGGGGTGGCTCAGTGACACATTCATGCCCCCCCATCCATCTCTATCTCTCTCCCAAGCAACCACAGGGATGTTGTTGCTGCTGTAATTGCTCCCCATGGAGACCATCTCCCAGAAGGAATTTTAAATAACCCTTCCCCCCATCATCCTCTTCCTCCCCCGCACATAACCCCCTTCAGGATCACCCTCCCCCATCCCAGCCCCCCTCCACTCACCCTTCCTTCGCCCCCATCCCAGCCCCTCTCCCCACCTCCTGCCACCCAGGATCACCTCCCCCATCCCAACCCTCCCTCCACTTACCCTCCCTTCCCCCCATCCCAGCCCCTCCCCCTCTCATTCCCCCATACCTCTCATCACTGCTGAGGACAAGGGATCCCCGCCCCCCATTTGCCCCAATAACCCCCCATCTTTCCCAGGGAGGAAGGTTCCTAGCAGGGCATGAGGGTCATTCCCCCTCCCCCACAGAGCCCTGGGACCGAGGAACCAGGTGCCATCCCTGCCCCAGCCCGGCACAGTGCCAGCCTTGGCCCTTTAACAAACCGCCTTTCACAGCCTCACCCGGCCCAACCAAAACAACAACAAAGGGCTCATTCTCGACCCTGCCAGGGTAGCCAGGGGGCTGTGGGTCGGGAGGGAGGGAGGGGCACCAGCAGGGCTGGGCTAGCAGGGTCTGTGGGTCGGGAGGGGCACTGGCAGAGCGGTGGGGGGCAGGGCTGGGCTAGCGGGGGCTGCGGGTCGGGACTCTCTGCCCTGTTTTGTGGCACTGGGCCATAATTCCAGGGACCTCACCCTTGCCCTGAGCTCAGATGCCCCAGTGAAGGTCAGAGACCCCAGGATTTTGGGGGGCCTCTACAGATCCCCCCCATGTGTGTCAGGAGGGCTCTTCCTTTCTCAGCCCCCACTTGGGTACCCACTGGGGGGAGTATCAGGTTTTGGGGGGGAGGGGTGCAGAGTGTTTCCCTTCTCCCTCCCCAGTAGGGTGACCCTCATCTCTCTGTGTGGTGCATGGAAGATGGGGAGCCCTTAGATGGGCGAGGGAAGTGGGGGGCAGGGAGCTGTGCTCTGTGGAGGAGGGGAACTGGCTGGGCAGGAATGGGGGGGCAGGTGTCTGTGTCCATGCACTGGGGGAGGAGCACTGGGGTGGGGGTGGGGGCGGGGGCGTGTGGCTGTGTCCTGAGGAGGGGCACTCGCTGGGCAGGGACATGGGGGCAGGGGCTGTGTCTCTGTCGGGGAGGGGCACTGAGGAGGGGGGGGTAGGGAGCTGGGGAGGGGCAATGGCAGGGCAGGAACCGTGGAGGGGCAGGGGCTGTGTCTCTGTGGGGGAGGGGAACTGGCTGGGCAGGGGGCTGTGTCTGTACAGTGGGGGAGGGGCAGGGCTGGCACTGGTGGGGGATGCCGGATGGGGCTGGCCCCGGGTCAGCCCGGATTACCCCAGCTCTCTCTGGCTAAGCCGCTCACTCCCGGCTTTTCAGCAGCTGCTGCGATTTAGCCTGGGCTGACTCCGGCCTCCCCCCAGCCCAGCGCCTTGGGGAGGGTGAGAAGGGGGTTAGATGCTGCTGGGATGGGTGGGGGCTGCGGCCGGAGGGGGACAACAGAAGGAATGGAAGCTGCCAGGGTGAAAATTACAAGCTGTGCCCCCTACCCATCCCCTTTCCACCCCATCCACCCTTCCCCCTACTTTCTGTCCCTCCCTCACCCCCCTCCATCCCCACTCCTTGTCTCCCCCTCCAGCACATGAATTATCCATGCTACATCCATCAGTAAATTAAGGCACCAGATGGCAAGCTGGAGGCGGGGGGTTTGGTAACTGGCAACAACATAGGACCGAGGGCAGACGGAGGGATCTCCCCAAATTCATGGGGGGAGCAAACGTAGCCATGGGGGGAGCAGCATCCCTCACTACAGAAGAACCCCCTCCCCACACACATCATCTGGAATAGAGGTTATAGCACTCTACCCCACTCCCCTCCCAGAGCTGGGATAGAACCTTGGAGTCCTGTCCCGGAACCCTCCTGCTCTAACCCCTAGACTCCACTCCCCTCCCAGAGCCAGGGAAAGAATCCTGGAGTCCTGGCCCCGAGCCCTCCTGCTCTAACCCCTAGACCCCACTCCCCTCCCAGAGCCAAGGAAAGAACCCAGGAGTCCTGGCTCCCCACCCAGCCCTCTTCACCTCTATACAGTTTTGGCTCTGGGCCCCTTGATACCAGAAAGCCAGAGTCAGGACTCCTGGGTTCTATTCCAGCTCTGGGAGGGGAGGGGGGTCTAGGAGTTAGGGGGGGGGGCTGGGCACCAGAACCGACCCCTCCAAAGACCAGGCCCCAACCATCAACCCAAGAGCAGCAGGGCACTGAACATGGTGGCGGGGGAGTGGGAGTTAAAGCTCCCAGAGACAGGGCACAGCAGGGTAGAGGGACCCTGCACCAACAGGGGGTTCCCTACCCTTCCCCTCCTGCAGCGCTGATGGGGCATTGCCCCCCCCTCCCCGATCTGTCCCTTGGCGCTGCCTTGTATGATGGGGCATGGGGGGGGGGGGATCTAGGTTCTCAGGCCCCGACTGCTCCCATTGCTCCCCTTTCGCCCAGCTTGACCCAGAGCGGCTGGCATGGGATAGAGCTGGGTGCCCAGGATGGGGGGGGGGAGGGGAGATCCCCCATGGCTCCGTAGCCCAGCGAGCACGAGGCCCACTTACCACGGGCAGCAGAACAAGCATGGCCATTGTGGCGCTGCCCCATGTGCCATGCCAGCCAATGGCACCAGGGACATGAGTGCTAACCAGGCCTGCCTGGGGTCAGCTGGGGGCATCGCCAGAGACTGGGGGCTCCTGTGGGGAGCTCAGCAGCAGCTGGTGTCCAGGGGGGCTCCCCTGTGCAGGGCTGGAGCCCCACAGGCCAGGGGGAAGGCCCAACAGCTCAGTGGTTATCGTGCCATCCAAGGAAGTAGGCTTCCCTCCCCCAAACACCAGGCTGCCCCATTGGCATGGGGGCACAGTGACACACACACCCCCAGGAAACTCTCATGGGGGGGCAAGAGGGCAGCTCCAGGCCAGGCCCATCATATGCTGTGGGCCTGCCAGGCCCGAGCACAGGGTCCCAGAACGGAGCCGTGGGGAACACCTGGGGAAAGGGGGCACTGCACGGATACCCCCACATGAGACCTGGGGTCCAGGGTATCACCCACCGCTGCTGCTACCCCCTACCACATAGCATGGGGCACCAGGCCCCTGAGAGTAGGGGCCAGGACTCCTGGGTTCTCTCCTGGCTCAGGGAGGGGACTGGTGGGTTAGAGCAGGGGGTGGGGGGAGGCAGGACTCCTGGGTTCTCTCCTGGCTCAGGGAGGGGACTGGTGGGTTAGAGCAGGGGGCTGGGAGCCAGGACTCTTGGGTTCTATCTCTTGCTCATGGGGTGACCTTGGTAAGTCCCTCTGTGCCTCACACACACACCCCGCCCCCCCAACACCTTCATAAACAGTCACATCTGGAGAGCTCCCGCTAAGAAGCCCCCAACTACACACGGGGGGGGGGGGGGGGGGGGGGGCGGCGCGCCCTCCGGCCCC
>QXTE01000436.1:358068-373751 GCA_003942145.1 Platysternon megacephalum
GGCCCCGCCCCCCGCGACAGACGCACAGAACCCCCCCTCCCGCGACTGCCAGGGAGCAGGGACAGACCCCACCCCCGCCAGCCCCACAGCCAGGGAGCAGGGCAGACGGAGGGGATAAGCCCCACTCCTGGGGATGTGGCGGGACAGGCCCACGCTGGCGCACGATGGACAGACACCCCTCCCCTCCCCAGGGTGGTGCAGCCCAACCCCCCTCCCCCAGGCCAGGGACACTGGTCCTAGCAACACAGACCAAGCCAGACCTGGGCCGGGAAGGGGTGTGTGGGGAGACCATGCAGCCCCGAGGGAGGGACACCCAGATGGGGACAGTTCTCCCCTCCCCCCCAAGCAAGGGAGTCTGGACACAGGCCCCAGACACTGCAATGTGGGGCCTGCACAGAGCGGCCCACACACCCTGTAGCACACTCAGGTTCTGCGCTCTTCCCAGGACACTGAGCAAGGCCTGGCCGATGATTGGCACCATTGCCTTATAGGCTCCACCCCAGCAGTCCTGAGTCCCACCCCACCCCACTACACCACCCCACCACTCCCCTCCCAGAGCCAGGGACAGAAGCCAGGATTCCCACTCTAACCCACGGGACTCCCCTCCCATCCCAGAGCTGGAGATAGACCCCAGGTGATAGACTCCAAGCCCCAGCAGAGGGGCACCGTCTAACAAGACAACCTGGCCGTACCCCACCAACCCGTTAGAAGCCAGTATTCCTCACATGGGGGTTTGAGCTCCTGCCAGAACTCAGCCTGGAAGCCAATGGACCAGTAGCCCTGGTCCGAGACAAAAGCCACCAGGGCTACAATCCCAGAGGGGATGATGGCCAGGGGGCTGGAGGCTGGCTGCTGCCCACGGTACCCGGGGAAACAGAGGGGGGCTTAGATCAGCTACTGAGCAACAAGCTGTGGGGACAGCTCACCTGGCGATGAGATGCAGCCACCTCTGGGGAGGGGTGGCTGGTTATACAGAGACCCCTCTCCCGGCGCTGAGATGCAGCCACCTCTGAGGCGGTGCAGATGGGTTAGAGGTGTGGAAGCTCGGGACAGGAAGCGTAGGAGACCCGAAGGGGGATTTTAGGGAGGGAGCAGGACACCTGGGTTCACACCGGGGAACTTGGGGAGAAAGTCTTGAAATTCCAGGTATCCAGAGTTTGCTTTTATAGCTTATTGAAACACACACACCCCACCGGAGGCCCTAATGAGACTCCCTCCCCCCCGCAGTGCACCCCCAAAGGTGCCCCTCACTGAACCCTCCTGCGGTGCCTCCCCCACACCCCAGCAGCATCCTCACTGGACAAGGAAGTGCCAGAGGCTGGGGCTCAGGGAGTCGTACACCCCCACAAATGCAGCCCTACAGTCCTGGGGTCGAGAACATGGCCGGGGGCCACACGCAGGTGGTGGAGGCAGTGCAAGGAGGGATGGGGAAATGGAGCCACCTGGCACAGAGATGCAGTCATTTCTGGGGTGGAGCAGCTGGGAACCAGCCACACATAACACCGCATGGGGATGGCTGTCCCGGCGCTCAAATGCAGCCAGCTTTTGGGGGGGTCGCCCCAATCAGAAACAGGAGCCATGGGGGGGGGGGTCACTGCACAGCTGTATATAAGGGGCTCCCTTCTGCCCGGGGTCCTGCAGTTTCAGACCCTCCAGAAGTCTCTGCCCCTGCTGTTCAGCCCCGTGGAAGGGTCCCCCCATGTCCCTGCCTTTCGGGGGCACTCACAGTCACCTAGTGGTTTCACAGTGCAGGGGTCAGCATCTGAGGAGAGGAAGGGGGGCAAGTCCACCTGGGGGAACCCCCCAATCCCTGATGCAGCCTCCCCCCATGCACAGACTGGGAAAAATCAGAGCCCCAGCCCCAAAGAGCCCCCCACCCCAGAGAGGCCCCCCACCTCACAATCTCAGCACCCCCCCTTTCCCAATGCCCCTCCTGATGCAGTCTAGGCATCCCTCTCCCCTCCCCCATGTCCCTCCTTTTTGGGACCCCCAACACTGTGCTCCCCAGCCCCCCCCAACCCCACCGAACCCCTTCCCGGTGCAGTGATTAACCCCCCACAGCACCCCCATGCCCTAGCTCCAGCTGGCAGAATCTGGGCAATTCCCCCCCCCCCCAATGCCAGCCCACTGCCCCACCCGGGCATCTCACCCACCAGAGAGCTGGACACCTGCGATCAATGTGCAGGGTCTGCAGCAGGCTGGCATGGTCCTGAGCGACGTCCAGCAGGGCCCCCGTGGCTGGGGGCAGGCAGCAGGTGCTGGCACCTCGAATTGCAGCCAGACGTAGCAGATGCTGCTGCCATTGCTGCGGAGAGAGAGAGAGAGATGGGTCGATGAATCCCTGAGATGCACCCACCTCTGGGGCAGGGCAGCTGGGGAACTCACCTGAAGGCTGTGACAGCAGAAGTTAGACAGGCCAGAGACTCTGCTGTAGGGATCATTCAACTGGGAACAAGATAGAAAGGAAAGTGGGTTAGATTCCAGCCTCAGCGCTGGAGATAGAACCCAGGAGTCCTGGCTCCCAGCCCCCCTGCTCTAATCCCCTGGACCCCCGTTTCTGGTGCACAGTAGGACATGTGGGTTGGTGGCGCCCCCTACTGGCAGGGATCTTACAGCCTCTCCCTGCAGGCTAAGGGTCCCAGCTACAGCCAAGCCCTGGCAGAGAGGGCTGGGTGGTGGGCAGAGGGAGCAGGGAGTGCGGCTCACCAGCTTTCCCACGAAGTCTGCCAGCCCCCGAAAGGTGGCCGACCCAGGCTCCTCCAGCTCCGGGGAGTAGCCCAGCTCGGAAAGGGTTAACCGGCCGCTGTACAGCAGGGGGGCCAGTCAGGAGGAGCCATGGGGCTAGGAACTGCAGCATCTGGGGCAGGTTTAACTGGGAGGGCAGGAGACAGAGCGATGGGGTTAGGTAGGGGACCAAGCATAGGCAGCTGCTTCCCGCAGCCCCCCCATCTCACAGGGATCCCCTGACCACCACCAACCAAGTAGCCCCCCCCCCATGACACCCTCCATACACCTTTCCTCAAACCAGTAGACCCTGGCCAGTGCCCCAGCCCGACCCCCGAACTAACCACTAGACCCCACCCCCCTCCCAGAGCCAGGGAGAGAACTCATGAGTCCTGGCTCCTAGCCCCTCCGCTCCAGGTACTCCCAGAGCAGCTGCCAGACCAGGAGGCCGGCAATAAGGGATGGTGGCCAGAGCAATGAGGCTGGGCAAGAGTACCTGGACGCCCCCAGCCATGACCGTGCCATCACAGACCCCACGAGGCCCCTGCCAGGGACAGAGACCACAGGGGGCAGCAGCTAGACCGGGGGCTGGCTTAGGATCGCCAACCCTCCCAGTTTGGCTGGGAGTCTCCCGGAATCGGCCTCGATTTCCTGGAGGCTACTGAAGCCAAACTGGGAGATTTTAGGCTGCTAAAAGTCCGGCAGCGCAGCTGGGCTAAGGCAAGCTCCCACCTGCCCTGGCTCCATGCCGCTCCCAGAAGCAGCCTGAATGTCCAGCAGTGGCTTCTAGGAGGAGGTGCGGCCAGGTGGTCTCCACGCACTGTCCTCGCCCCGAGCACCGACTCCACAGCTCCCATTAGCCGGGAACGGGGAACCACGGCCAATGGGAGTTCCGAGGGCAGTGCTTGCAGGCAAGGCCAGCGCATAGAGCTGTCTGGCCACCCGTGAGCCTAGGAGCCGCTGCTGGACATGCCGCCGCTTCCAGGAGCCACCCAAGGTAAGTGCCGCCCGGCTGGAGCCTGCGCCCTGAACCCCCTCCCACACCCAGACTTCCTCCCAGAGCCTGCACCCCAAACCCATTTCTGCACCCCAACCCCCTGCCCCAGGCTCAGCCCAGAGCCCCCTCCCACACTCCAAACCTCTCATCCTCACCCCCCCAACCCAGAGCCTGCACCCCCTCCCACACCCCAACCCAAGCCCCTGCCCCAGCCCGGTGAAAGTGAGTGAGGGTGGAGGAGAGTGAGCAATGGAGGGAGGGGACGGGGTCTCGAGGAAGGGCGGGGAAGGGACAAGGGTGTTTGGGTTTGTGCGATTAGACAGTTGGCTGGCTGGGTTATGGAGACCCAGGCCAGGAAGTCTAGTTGGGCTATGGGGATAAACCAGCCCCCCCAGGGCCCCTCCAGCTCCACCCCCACAACCTCCATCAGAGCCCTTCCCCAACCCCCTAAGAGAGCAGGCCCAGCCAGCCACTCCCCCTCCCCCAGGCTGAGCCCCCATGGCCAGAACAGCACAAGCCCCCACTAAGGCAGAGGGAGGAAGAAGCTGGCCTGCTGTCTCCTGTGTGCCCCCCCCCCATACTGAGGGGGCTGGACCCCCCCATGGGGCCAGCATCCCCTACTGGAAGACAGCCATTGTCTCAGGGGGCTGCCCCCTAACTTGTACACCCCAAAGCCTCAGCCTGCCCCCTTAACACCCCTACGTAGCCAGCACTGACCCCATCCGCTCTGAGCAACACAGCCACGGGGCAACAGTGCTATAGGAGCGGGGCTAAGATGACTCCACCCGCTGCCATTAGCTCCGCCCCAGGTTGGGAAATGGGGTATGAAAAGCATCTCCAGCTACAGCTGTGACAGGAACCCATCTGGGGATGTGGTCTTGGCTCTGGGAGGGGAGTGGGATCTAGTGAGTTAGAACAGGGGGGGCTGGGAGCCAGGACTCCTGGATTCTCTCCCCAGCTCTGGGGCAGGGGGTCTGTCTCTCCTGCTCTGTCCCTATCTGCTATTATTCCCTTTCTTTTCTTCCTGGGGCCCCCCTGGCCCAAGCGTCTGGGGACCCAAGGAGACCATCTCCCCCAGAGGCCAAGTTGGTGGGGGGTGGCAAAGAGGCTGCTTCTGCTAACCGCAGGGGGATCCATTTAGAGTGTGTGTGGGGGGGAGCTGAGCTGACCTGGTCGTGAAGCAAATTTGCTGATGCACAAAGATTTCCTCCCTCCCTCCAACCTCTCAGATATTCCCTGGCTCTTCCCCTAACAACCATGCCGTGAACCCACATGTACTCACACTATCCTATCCCCAGGGACATGTTCAGCCTTCTCTGAAGTGGCCCACTTGGGGACAGGGTCCACTTCCTGTCCTAAATGTGTGGGAGGCTGTTCCCCAGCTGCCCCACTCCAGAGGTGGCTGCATCCCAGCTCCAGGTGAGCCATTGTTATCCTTATAAGAAGCACACAGGATCTTTTTCAGGGGAAAAGGCAATACGCTGCATTTATTGAAGATACAACACACACACACACACACNCACACACACACACACACACACACACACACACACACACACACACACACACACACACACACACACACACACACACACACACACACACACACACACACTCGAGAGTCCGGATCAATCTAGTGGCCAGCTACGTTGATCACGGTTAGGGGGAGCCGGGTTCTGTTGGTCGCGACACGATGCTCCAGGGAAGTCTTGGCAGGATGAACCCAAAGTTTCATGGCAAGGCCCTCTGTTTATATAGTGATCCTCCTTCATTGGGACCAATGAGTTTTGCACCATCATGCTGTAATCAACTGTTGTTTGACGAGAGCTTGTTTTCTTAAATTGCAACAGAGAGTCCTGTGGCACCTTATAGACTAACATACGTATTGGAGCATGAGCTTTCGTGGGTGAATACCCACTTCGTCAGACGCATGTGGTGGAAATTTCCAGAGGCAGGTATAAATATGCAGGCAAGAATCAGTCTAGAAATAATGAGGTTAGTTCAATCAGGGAGGATGAGGCCCTCTTCTAGCAGTTGAGCTGTGAACACCAAGGGAGGAGAAACTGCTTTTGTAGCCAGCCCCCCTTAGGGTCCCGCACAGTTACCAGGGGAAGCCACTCAGCTTCTCCGCCCCCTGGGACCGAACCTTGACCCCTCCAGCCCTCTGCTCCCCGCTGGGTGCTCCCTCCAGCGAGTTCACCTGTGGGACCCTGAGGGAGATGTGTACCTCCAGAGGGGACCGTGCCCCTCCCGCATCTGCCGGGGCTCCCAGCCGCTGGGGGAAGGGCAGGCGGGTTTTTTAGGTGGCCGGACCCAGCGTGGCCAGGCCTTGGGCAACCCGGAGAACAGGAAGCTGCAGCCGTCGGGTTCCCAACTCTCAGGATTTCGTCAGCAGTCTTGTGACAGTTATTGTTTTCCTTAAAGCCCCAGCAACAGGAGTCCCGGGGCTCTGGGATGGTTCAGGCTTGCCAAGAACAAGGGAGTTTCTAGCCTTCCCCACATACACATCTCGTATCTCTACAGACACTCATGGGTTCTGGAGAGCCGCACTCATGAGTCTGGAACATGTGGGGCTGGACACTGCAGCCTGGAGAGCCCATGAGTGATGCATGTGACACAACCCCTAATGGAGGATGCGGCTCTGGATGGGCCCAGGGGTCTGATTCAGGGGGCAAAGAGGAGGGGGATAATGGGCTGGTTGGGTTGGCTCCAGGGGGCAGGGAGGGGGCGGGTACCAGGTGTCACAGACTCACAGGTCATGCCCACTCCTGGCCCCGTAGGGTTCCTGTGGGAAACCCCCTTCAATGTGAAAGCCCTTCTCGAGGGTCCACTCTCTCTCGGGGGTTAAGCCCCTCCGCCTCCTGGAACCGCACCTCTCTGAGCCTTAGCACGCCTCTGGACCACCGGGGCCTCCGCTCCCAGAGGAAATAATGCCACCCCGTTCTCTAGACCAGAGCGACTCTCAGCCAGCGTGAAACAGGAGGGTTTATTGAGCGTCTGAACACAGCACAGGAAACTCTCAGGGCCCTCAGGCCTGGCCTCACTCAGCACAGCACATCTAAGTCTCCCCTGCATCCAGGTGGGCTCTGCCTGCTCTCTCTCTCCAGTCCAGAGACCCTGCGCTTTCCAGCTGGGCATCTGATATCACAGGCCCCAACAGCTCCTCCCCTGTCCTTTGTCTTCCGTCCCAGGTAAACAGGTCGTTGGGGCCCTCTCTCTTCAGTCCTTTGTTCCCTTCTGGCTGGAACTGGTTGGTCAGGTCACTGGGGTCCTCTCTCCTCAGTCCACTGTCCTCCCACTTGCCAGAACCCACTGACTACCAACCTGGGGTGGGCCTCTTAGTCACCAGGTCACCAGTTGTTAGGGTTCCCCAGCTCCAGGCCGTTGTCCGGGGGTCCTGGCTGCTGGGCGAGGTCACCCCTGGTCCTCTGCAACAACAAACTCTCTCCCACCACCTTGTTAAACATGCATTACAAAGGGAAACGGGTAGAGACAGAAGTCAACGAATGGCTACGCAGGTGGTGTCGGAGAGAAGGCTTTGGATTCTTTGACCATGGGATGGTGTTCCAAGAAGAAGGAGTGCTAGGCAGAGATGGGCTCCACTTAACGAAGAGAGGGAAGGGCATCTTCGCAAGCAGACTGGCTAACCTAGTGAGGAGGGCTTTGATTCTTGTTCACCAGGGGAAGGAGACCAAAGCCCTGAGGTAAGTGGGGAAGTGGGATGCTGGGAGGAAGCATGAGCAGGAGAGCGCAAGAGGGGAGGGCTCCTGCCTCATACTGAGAAAGCGGGATGATCAGCGAGTTATCTTAAGTGCCTATACACAAATCCAAGAAGGCTGGGAAACAAGCAGGGAGAACTGGAAGTCCTGGCACAGTCAAGGAATTGTGATGTGATTGGACTTGGTGGGATAACTCACATGACTGGAGTACTGTCATGGATGGATATAAACTGTTCAGGAAGGACAGACAGGGCAGAAAAGGTGGGGGAGTTGCATTGTATGTAAGAGAGCAGTATGACTGCTCAGAGCTCCGGTATGAAACTGCAGAAAAACCTCAGAATCTCTGGATTAAGTTTAGAAGTGTGAGCAACAAGGGTGATGTCGTGGTGGGAGTCGGCTATAGACCACCAGACCAGGGGGATGAGGTGAACGAGGCTTTCTTCTGACAACTAACAGAAGTTACTAGATCACAGGCCCTGGTTCTCATGGGGGACTTCAATCACCCCGATATCTGCTGGGAGAGCAATACAGCGGTGCACAGACAATCCAGGAAGTTTTTGGAAAGTGTAGGGGACAATTTCCTGGTGCAAGTGCTGGAGGAACCAACTAGGGGCAGAGCTCTTCTTGACCTGCTGCTCACAAACAGGGAAGAATTAGTAGGGGAAGCAAAAGTGGATGGGAACCTGGGAGGCAGTGACCATGAGATGGTCGAGTTCAGGATCCTGACACAAGGAAGAAAGGAGAGCAGCAGAATACAGACCCTGGACTTCATAAAAGCAGACTTTGACTCCCTCAGGGAACTGATGGGCAGGATCCCCTGGGAGAATAACATGAGGGGGAAAGGAGTCCAGGAGAGCTGGCTGTATTTTAAAGAATCCTTATTGAGGTTGCAGGAACAAACCCTTGACGGGTAGAAAGAATAGTAAATATGGCAGATGACCAGCTTGGCTTAACAGTGAAATCCTTGCTGATCTTAAACACAGAAAAGAAGCTTACAAGAAGTGGAAGATTGGACAAATGACCAGGGAGGAGTATAAAAATATTGCTCAGGCATGCAGGAGTGAAATCAGGAAGGCTAAATCACACTTGGAGTTGCAGCTAGCAAGCGATGTTAAGAGTAACAAGAAAGGTTTCTTCAGGTATGTTAGCAACAAGAAGAAAGTCAAGGAAAGTGTGGGCCCCTTACTGAATGAGGGAGGCAACCTAGTGACAGAGGATGTGGAAAAAGCTAATGTACTCAATGCTTTTTTTGGCCTCTGTCTTCACGAACAAGGTCAGCTCCCAGACTGCTGCACTGGGCAACACAATATGGGGAGGAGGTGACCAGCCCTCTGTGGAGAAAGAAGTGGTTCAGGACTATTTAGAAAAGCTGGATAAGCACAAGTCCATGGGGCCGGATGCACTGTGTGCTAAAGGAGTTAGTGAATGTGATTGCAGAGCCATTGGCCATTATCTTTGAAAACTCATGCGGATCGGGGGAGGTCCCGGATGACTGGAAAAAGGCTAATGTAGTGCCCATCTTTAAAAAAGGGAAGAAGGAGGATCCAGGGAACTACAGGCCAGTCAGCCTCACCTCAGCCTCACTTCATGGAAAAATCATGGATCATGGTCCTCAAGGAATCAATTCTGATGGACTTAGAGGAGAGGAAAGTAATCAGGAACAGTCAGCATGGATTCACCAAGGGCAAGTCATGCCTGACTAACCTAATTGCCTTCTATGATGAAATAACTGACTCTGTGGATGAGGGGAAAGCAGTGGACGTGTTATTCCTTGACTTTAGCAAAGCTTTTGATACGGTCTCCCACAGTATGCTTGCCGGCAAGTTAAAGAAGTATGGGCTGGATGAATGGACTATAAGGTGGATAGAAAACTGGCTAGATCGTCAGGCTCAACAGGTAGTGATCAATGGCTACATGTCTAGTTCGCAGCCGGTATCAAGCAGAGTGCCCCAAGGGCTGTTCCTGGGGCCAGTTTTGTTCAATATCGTCATTAATGATCTGGAGGATGGCGTGGACTGCACCCTCAGCAAGTTTGCAGATGACACTAAACTGGGAGGAATGGTAGATATGCTGGAAGGTAGGGATAGGATACAGAGGGACCTAGACAAATTGGAGGATTGGGCCAAAAGAGATCTGATGAGGTTCAACAAGGACAAGTGCACAGTCCTGCACTTAGGACAAAAGAATCCCATGCACTGCTACAGACTAGGGACTGAGTGGCTAGGCAGCAATTCTGCAGAAAAGGACCTAGGGGTTACGGTGGACGAGAAGCTGGATATGAGTCAACAGTGTGCCCTTGTTGCCAAGAAGGCTAACGGCATTTTGGGCTGTATAAGTAGGGGCATTGCCAGCAGATCGAGGGACGTGATCATTCCCCCCTATTCAGCATTGGTGAGGCCTCATCTGGAGTACTGTGTCCAGTTTTGGGCCCCACACTACAAGAAGGATGTGGAAAAATTGGAAAGAGTCCGGCGGAGGGTAACAAAAATGTTTAGGGGGCTGGAGCACATGATTTATGAGGAGAGGCTGAGGGAACTGGGATTGTTTAGTCTGCAGAAGAGAAGAATGAGTGGGGATTTGATAGCTGCTTTCAACTACCTGAAAGGGGGTTCCAAAGAGGATGGATCTAGACTATTTTCAGTGGTGACAGACGACAGAACAAGGAGTAACGGTCTGAAGTTGCAGTGCGGGAGGTTTAGATTGGATATTAGGAAAAACTTTTTCACTAGGAGGGTGGTGAAGCACTGGAATGGGTTACCTAGGGAGGTGGTGGAATCTCCTTCCTTAGAGGTTTTTACGGTCAGGCTTGACGAAGCCCTGGCTGGGATGATTTAGTTGGGGATTGGTCCTGCTTTGAGCAGGGGGTTGGACTAGATACCTCCTGAGGTCCCTTCTAACCCTGGTATTCTATGTTTCAAACATTCCTTTGTTTCAAACACAAGCTGTCCAGCACAGCGCTCTCTGTAGGCATGTCCCTGCATGCCTTGCTGAGTCATCAGGTGTATCTGCCTTCTCTCAATGGGTCAGTTGTATAGCTGATGGTCCTTAATGGGCCATCAAGCAGGCTAGGCAGTGCTGATGCCAAACTGTCTGGGGTGTCACCCAGAAGCATAGCACAAGTTTGAAATACAGACATACATACATATGTACAACTCATAATACAAAGGCGATACAAACATATAAACAAGATTATCATATCTGGCAAATTATAACATTTTTGCAGATATCTTACATGGCATGTCTGGGTGATTATTTCGTGGGCGTTACCCCAGGAGCCAACATTTGAAACAGCTATAGAGCCAATACTTATAACTTTAAATACAAAAATGATACATGCATATAGATAGCATAATCATAACCAGAAAATCATAACCTTTCCATAGACACCTCATTTGACAACCTTTGTACAAGATTTGGTGCAATTAATTATAGGACCTTAGTTGCAACAATGATCTATACAGTCACAGATCATGTGAATAACGTCACACACTCGCCCCCCGGACCCAACTCATCCAGCCCGGTACCTGCCCCCCGGAGCTGACCCATCCAGCCCGTAACCTGCCCCCTTCCCGCCCCCTGGACCCGACCCATCCACCCCCAGTCTGAACAATCCAGACCACTACCCGCCCACTCCCTGCCCCCAGGCCCGGACCCATCCAGCCCAGTACCGCCCCCTCCCAGTCCCCTGGACCCAACCCATCCAGCCTGGTACCCCTCCCTACACCCCAGAGCCAAACTATCCAGCCCGGTACCTGCCCCTTTCCTGCCCCCCAGAGCCGACCAATCCAGCCTGGTACCCGCCTACTCCGGGCCCCCCAAAGATGACCCATCCAGCCTGATACCTGCACCCTCCCTGCGCCCCAGAGCCAATCCATCCAGCACACTACATGCTCCTCCCCGCCCCCAGGACCAAACCCATCCAGCTTGGTACCCGCCAGTCCCTGCCCCTCCAGAGCCGACCCATCCAGCTGGGAACCAACCCACTTCCTGCCCCCTGGAGCTAACCCATCCAGCCCGGTACCCGTCCCCCAGAGCCGACACATCTAGTGTGGAACCCGCCCTCTCCCTGCCTCCTGCACCCGACCTATCCATCCTGGTACTCACCCCACCCAACTCCCAGAGCTGACCCATCCAGGCCAGTACCCACCCTCTGCCTGCCCCCCAGAGCCGACCCATCCAGCCCCAGCACCCGCCTCCTCCCTGCCCCCCGGGAGCCGATCCATCCAGCCCAGTACCTGCCCCCTCCCTGCCCCCCAGAGGCGACCAATCCAGCATGGCACTGGCACTGTTCCTGCCTCTCAGATCCAACTCAGCAAGCCCGGTAACTGCCCCCTTCCTACCCCCCCCCAAGGCTGATCCCACCCCGTCCCTGCCGCCTGGAGACGACGAGCCCTGTACCTGTCCCCTCTGCCCCCAGGAGCAGATCTACACAGTCCAGTACCCGCCCCCTCCCCGCTCCTCAGAGCCGACACATCTAGCATGGAACCCGCGCCCTCTCCGGTCCCTGGACCCGGCCCATCCAGCCTGGTACCCACCCCTCTGAGCTCCCCCAGAGCCAACCCATCCAGCCTGGTACCCACCCCCTCCCTGCCCCCAGGAGCCGACCCATCCAGCCTGTTACCCGACCCTCTCAGCTCCCCCAGCTGCACTCCCTGCTCCCTCTGCCCACCACCCAGCCCTCTCTGCCAGGGCTTGGCTGTAGCTGGGACCCGTAGCCTGCAGGGAGAGGCTGTAAGATCCCTGCCAGTAGGGGGCGCCACCAACCCACATGTCCTACTGTGCACCAGAAACGGGGGTCCAGGGGATTAGAGCAGGGGGGCTGGGAGCCAGGACTCCTGGGTTCTATCTCCAGCGCTGAGGCTGGAATCTAACCCACTTTCCTTTCTATCTTGTTCCCAGTTGAATGATCCCTACAGCAGAGTCTCTGGCCTGTCTAACTTCTGCTGTCACAGCCTTCAGGTGAGTTCCCCAGCTGCCCTGCCCCAGAGGTGGGTGCATCTCAGGGATTCATCGACCCATCTCTCTCTCTCTCTCCGCAGCAATGGCAGCAGCATCTGCTACGTCTGGCTGCAATTCGAGGTGCCAGCACCTGCTGCCTGCCCCCAGCCACGGGGGCCCTGCTGGACGTCGCTCAGGACCATGCCAGCCTGCTGCAGACCCTGCACATTGATCGCAGGTGTCCAGCTCTCTGGTGGGTGAGATGCCCGGGTGGGGCAGTGGGCTGGCATTGGGGGGGGGGGGAATTGCCCAGATTCTGCCAGCTGGAGCTAGGGCATGGGGGTGCTGTGGGGGGTTAATCACTGCACCGGGAAGGGGTTCGGTGGGGTTGGGGGGGGCTGGGGAGCACAGTGTTGGGGGTCCCAAAAAGGAGGGACATGGGGGAGGGGAGAGGGATGCCTAGACTGCATCAGGAGGGGCATTGGGAAAGGGGGGGTGCTGAGATTGTGAGGTGGGGGGCCTCTCTGGGGTGGGGGGCTCTTTGGGGCTGGGGCTCTGATTTTTCCCAGCCTGTGCATGGGGGGAGGCTGCATCAGGGATTGGGGGGTTCCCCCAGGTGGACTTGCCCCCCTTCCTCTCCTCAGATGCTGACCCCTGCACTGTGAAACCACTAGGTGACTGTGAGTGCCCCCGAAAGGCAGGGACATGGGGGGACCCTTCCACGGGGCTGAACAGCAGGGGCAGAGACTTCTGGAGGGTCTGAAACTGCAGGACCCCGGGCAGAAGGGAGCCCCTTATATACAGCTGTGCAGTGACCCCCCCCCCAATGGCTCCTGTTTCTGATTGGGGCGACCCCCCCAAAAGCTGGCTGCATTTGAGCGCCGGGACAGCCATCCCCATGCGGTGTTATGTGTGGCTGGTTCCCAGCTGCTCCACCCCAGAAATGACTGCATCTCTGTGCCAGGTGGCTCCATTTCCCCATCCCTCCTTGCACTGCCTCCACCACCTGCGTGTGGCCCCTGGCCATGTTCTCGACCCCAGGACTGTGGGGCTGCATTTGTGGGGGTGTACGACTCCCTGAGCCCCAGCCTCTGGCACTTCCTTGTCCAGTGAGGATGCTGCTGGGGTGTGGGGGAGGCACCGCAGGAGGGTTCAGTGAGGGGCACCTTTGGGGGTGCACTGTGGGGGGGGGAGGGAGTCTCGTTAGGGCCTCCGGTGGGGTGTGTGTGTTTCAATAAGCTATAAAAGCAAACTCTGGATGCCTGGAATTTCAAGACTTTCTCCCCAAGTTCCCCGGTGTGAACCCAGGTGTCCTGCTCCCTCCCTATAATCCCCCTTCGGGTCTCCTTCACTTCCTGTCCCGAGCTTCCACACCTCTAACCCATCTGCACCGCCCCAGAGGTGGCTGCATCTCAGCGCCGGGAGAGGGGTCTCTGTATAACCAGCCACCCCTCCCCAGAGGTGGCTGCATCTCATCGCCAGGTGAGCTGTCCCCACAGCTTGTTGCTCAGTAGCTGATCTAAGCCCCCCTCTGTTTCCCCGGGCACTGTGGGCAGCAGCCAGCCTCCAGCCCCCTGGCCATCATCCCCTCTGGGAATGTAGCCCTGGTGGCTTTTGTCTCGGACCAGGGCTACTGGTCCATTGGCTTCCAGGCTGAGTTCTGGCAGGAGCTCAAACCCCCATGTGAGAATACTGGCTTCTAACGGGTTGGTGGGGTACGGCCAGGTTGTCTTGTTAGACGGTGCNCCCCCCCAAAAGCTGGCTGCATTTGAGCGCCGGGACAGCCATCCCCATGCGGTGTTATGTGTGGCTGGTTCCCAGCTGCTCCACCCCAGAAATGACTGCATCTCTGTGCCAGGTGGCTCCATTTCCCCATCCCTCCTTGCACTGCCTCCACCACCTGCGTGTGGCCCCCGGCCATGTTCTCGACCCCAGGACTGTAGGGCTGCATTTGTGGGGGTGTACGACTCCCTGAGCCCCAGCCTCTGGCACTTCCTTGTCCAGTGAGGATGCTGCTGGGGTGTGGGGGAGGCACCGCAGGAGGGTTCAGTGAGGGGCACCTTTGGGGGTGCACTGCGGGGGGGAGGGAGTCTCATTAGGGCCTCCGGTGGGGTGTGTGTGTTTCAATAAGCTATAAAAGCAAACTCTGGATACCTGGAATTTCAAGACTTTCTCCCCAAGTTCCCCGGTGTGAACCCAGGTGTCCTGCTCCCTCCCTAAAATCCCCCTTCGGGTCTCCTACGCTTCCTGTCCCGAGCTTCCACACCTCTAACCCATCTGCACCGCCTCAGAGGTGGCTGCATCTCAGCGCCGGGAGAGGGGTCTCTGTATAACCAGCCACCCCTCCCCAGAGGTGGCTGCATCTCATCGCCAGGTGAGCTGTCCCCACAGCTTGTTGCTCAGTAGCTGATCTAAGCCCCCCTCTGTTTCCCCGGGTACCGTGGGCAGCAGCCAGCCTCCAGCCCCCTGGCCATCATCCCCTCTGGGATTGTAGCCCTGGTGGCTTTTGTCTCGGACCAGGGCTACTGGTCCATTGGCTTCCAGGCTGAGTTCTGGCAGGAGCTCAAACCCCCATGTGAGGAATACTGGCTTCTAACGGGTTGGTGGGGTACGGCCAGGTTGTCTTGTTAGACGGTGCCCCTCTGCTGGGGCTTGGAGTCTATCACCTGGGGTCTATCTCCAGCTCTGGGATGGGAGGGGAGTCCCGTGGGTTAGAGTGGGAATCCTGGCTTCTGTCCCTGGCTCTGGGAGGGGAGTGGTGGGGTGGTGTAGTGGGGTGGGGTGGGACTCAGGACTGCTGGGGTGGAGCCTATAAGGCAATGGTGCCAATCATCGGCCAGGCCTTGCTCAGTGTCCTGGGAAGAGCGCAGAACCTGTGTGTGCTACAGGGTGTGTGGGCCGCTCTGTGCAGGCCCCACATTGCAGTGTCTGGGGCCTGTGTCCAGACTCCCTTGCTTGGGGGGGAGGGGAGAACTGTCCCCATCTGGGTGTCCCTCCCTCGGGGCTGCATGGTCTCCCCACACACCCCTTCCCGGCCCAGGTCTGGCTTGGTCTGTGTTGCTAGGACCAGTGTCCCTGGCCGGGGGGAGGGGGGTTGGGCTGCACCACCCTGGGGAGGGGAGGGGAGGAGTGTCTGTCCATCGTGCGCCAGCGTGGGCCTGTCCCGCCACATCCCCAGGAGTGGGGCTTATCCCCTCCGTCTGCCCTGCTCCCTGGCTGTGGGGCTGGCGGGGGTGGGGTCTGTCCCTGCTCCCTGGCAGTCGCGGGAGGGGGGGTTCTGTGCGTCTGTCGCGGGGGGCGGGGCC
>QXTE01000436.1:378906-399334 GCA_003942145.1 Platysternon megacephalum
CTCCCCCTGCACCCTCCGCACTTGCACCCTGCCAGGAGATCCTCGCCTACTGCCAGAAGGTACCCCCCCCTCTCTCTCACACTCCCTACCGCCCCGCTACCCCAAGCAGCCTCACACTGGCCCCCTCCCAACAGCTCCTTTTCCATGGTCTGTTCCCCCCCAGTGATGGGGTCTCCCCATGCTGCGCTCTTCACAAAACAGTGCAAAGGGCTGAAAGATATTTGGGGGTGGGGGGCTGATCCGTCCCCGGGGGAGACCCAGGGGTGAGGAAAAAGGGGCAGAGACCCCTATTGAATCCCTGCTGCCCCATGGTTCCTCCCCACAGCCCCTGCTGTCTGCCTCCATCTTTGCGGGGAGGGGCAGGATTTTATGCCCCTATTGACCCCACCAGTGATAACTGCCTGCCCCCTGTCTGCCCCACAGGTGTACCCCGAGCTGCAGATCACCAATGCAGTGGAAGGCACCCAGCCAGTTACCATTGACAGCTGGTGCAAGAAAGGACGTCCCCAGTGCAAGGGGCATTGGCACATTGTGGTCCCCTACAGGTGCCTGGGTGAGTGGGGTCGGGCGCAGGACGCCTGGGTTCCATCCCTGACTCTGGGAGGGGACTGAGGTCTAGTGGGTAGAGTGGGAGGAGGCTGAGAGCCAGGACTGCTGGTTCTCTCCCCAGCTCTGGGAGGAGAGGAGGGTCTGGGGGTGCAAGCAGGGTGTGGGGGGGCCATGCTGACCCTGTGTGTGTGTCATCTCCCCTCCCACCCCCGCCGCCAGTGGGTGAGTTTGTCAGTGAAGCTCTTCTTGTGCCTGACACCTGCAAGTTCCTGCACCAGGAGAAGATGGATTCATGCGAGAGCTACGTCTACTGGCACAGCGTGGCCAAGGAGGTGAGTGTGGGCAGGGGTGCCGGAGGACCCCCATGTCACCCCCCGGGTTGCCAGTGCACCCCCTTGCAGGCACCAGCGTGTACCACTACCTTCTGGGGGAGTTGGGGTGGGGGTTCTCGGGAGATACCACTCTCATGTGGGGTAGGCGGGAGTTCAGGACAGACAATTGGGGGGAGGGGGGCTTGAGAGATACCACCCNTACCACTGCTATTAAGGGGGATATCATTGCCATCTGGGAAAGGTCTAGTGCAGGGGTTCTCAAACTGGGGGTCGGGACCCCTCAGGGGGTCACAAGGTTATTACATGGGGGGTCGTGAGCTGTCAGCCTCCACCCCAAATCCCGCTTTGCATCCAGCATTTATAATGGTGTTAAATTAAAAACACCTTTTAATATATTTATACGGTGGGTCGCTTGCTATGTGCAAGGGGTCACCAGTACAAAGGTTTGAGAACACTGGTCTAGTGGGATACCATGGCCATAAGGGAGGGTTGGTGTGGGAGGGTAAGTCTGAGGACATACCATTGCCGTAGGGGAGTGGGCAGATTTCAGGACATACCATTGTCAGGGGGGAATTTTTGGGAAAATATTGTTGCTATTAGAGGGTGTTAGGAGATACCAGTGCGGTTGGGAGTGGGGAGCTCTCAGGAGATACCATTGCTATTGAGGAGGAGTTATTGGGAGATACCACTGCCCTGGAGGTAGGCAGGGGGGTGCTTGTGGATATACCAGGGATGGGCAACCTTTGGCACGCGGCTCGCCAGGGTAAGCCCCCTGGTGGGCCGGGCTGGTTTGCTTACCTGCTGCGTCTGCAGGTTCAGCTGATCACGGCTCCCACTGGCCGTGGTTCGTCTTCCGAGGCCAATGGAGGCTGCGGGAAGCGGCGCGGGCCGAGGGATGTGCTGGCCGCCGCTTCCTGCCGCCCCCACTGGCCTGGAGCAGCGAACCGCAGCCAGTGAGAGCCGCGATCGGCCGAACCTGCAGACGCGGCAGGTAAGCAACCAGCCCGGCCCACCAGGGGGCTTACCCTGGTGAGCCGCGTGCCAAAGGTTGCTGATCCCTGGGATATACCAATGCTGGATTGTGTAGGGGTGTCTGATGCTGCTCCCCCAGGCCTGCAGCAGTGAGGGGCTGGAGCTGCACAGCTATGGGATGCTGCTGCCCTGTGGGGTTGACCGCTTCCGGGGCGTGGAGTACGTGTGCTGCCCCTCACTCTCCCTCCCTGTCCAGCTGGAGGAACCCACCCCGGTCCCCCGCAACATGGCCCACCTGAAGGAAGAGCCCAAGCGCAGGTGAGGGGACGTATAGGGCACTGTTATGGGGGAGTTTGCACCCTGTCTCCTTTGCTCGGGGCACTGCTGCAAGGGAAGCTCACAGCACCCCCATCCCCTGCAGCTCAGGGCACTGCTGTGGGGGAAGCCCACAGGCCATCCCTGATTCTCGCCCCTCAACCCCGCTGGAGTGAGAGGCTCCCAACAGGCTGGGCCCCCACGGAAGAGGAGACGCTGGAGGCAGATGGGGATGGAGAGGAGAATGTTGAGGAGGAGGAAGAGAATGAAGGCCCCAGGGACAGCACAGCCGACACTGACCCCTTCCCCGCCACCTGGGATGACTATTTCGTGGAGCCCGATTACTACGACAACAGCGTCACCCAGACCGCCATCACGTGGACCACTGAGGAGGAGGGCAAAGGTGAGACCCAGTCCCCGGGCAGGGGGCAGCTGCATGGGGCGGAGGGGGTGGCTGTCCACAATCCTCGAGGGCAGACGACTGCTGGGACAGAGCTGGAAGTTTCCCACAATCCCCTGGGGCTGGGCACTTCTGTGGAGGGGATGGGGGTTTCCCAGAATCCCCTAGGGTAGGGTGCTGTTGAAGGGGGCAGCTAGCAGTTTCCTACAATCCCTGGGGGCAGGGCATTGCTGCAGGGGGGGAGGAGAGCTGGCAGTTTCCCAGAATCCCCTGGGGCAGGCGCTGCTGGAGGGGGGGAGCTGGTGGTTTCCCAGAATCCCCTAGAGTGGGGTGCTGCTGGCAGTTTCCCAGAATCCCCTGGGGCAGGCGCTACTGGGTGGCAGGGGAGGGCTGGCAGTTTCCCAGAATCCCCTGGGGCAGGGTGCTGCTGTGGGGGGAGCTGGCAGTTTCCCGTCCCCTGGGGCAGGCGCTGCTGTGCTGACCCTTTCAGGCGGGGTGGGAGTTCCCAGGCGAAGGGAGATGGCACAGTCTGGCACGGATTGGGGGGCGGGAGATGGGATCCTCAGCTGCCTGGGCTGTTTTCATCCCCTCCCCACATCACAATGCGGCTCCTGTTCTGCGTGGCACTGTGCCCAGCTGTGCCAGGCTCAGAGGCAGCTTCCGGAGACCCTCCACCCTGCCTGGGCTCAGGAGAACCTGCAGCCCAATGCCCCAGTGCAGTGCTAGGGGGCGCTGAGCTGCAGGAGTTGGGGCTCAGCAGGGGGCACCGTGCTGCTGGGCGGGGGCTCAGCGGGGGATGCCGTGCTGCAGGGAACGGGGTGCAGGCTCGGCAGGGTGCGCCGTGCTGCAGGGGGCGGGGTGCGCCGTGCTGTGGGGAACGGGGTGGGGGCTCGGCAGGGTGTGCTGTGCTGCGGGGAGCGGGGCGGGGGCTTGGCAGGCTGCGCCATGCTGAGGGGAGCGGGGGGCTCAGTGCAGGACGCCGTGCTGTGGGAGTGAGGTGGGGGACACCATGCTGCAGGGGCAGCAGGGCTCGGCGGTGGGCACTGAGCTGTGGGGCATGGCCTGATGGGGGCTCATTGGGGGTACCGAGTTGACAGCCCCTGTCCCCACAGCCAGCCCTACCCCGCACCCCACAGATGGCGTGGATATTTACTTCGAGATGCCAGGCGACGGGAGTGAACACGCCAACTTCCTGCGAGCCAAGACGGACCTGGAGGAGCGCAGGATGAAACAGATTAACCAAGTGCTTGGGGGGGGGGACTCGGCCCCCCCCACATCCCCCCCTCCCCCCCCTTGGTTTTCCCCGGCGTGGTAGCTCCGCCCCCATGTCCTCCGTGTCTGCAGGGGTCTCTCCGTGGCCAGTTCCACATGGCCGGGGCTGCCCCTGACTCACCTGTCAGCAGGTCCTGTCAGGTTCTGACCCCCTTGCTGCCATGGGGGCATGTTACCATGTCTGTATGTGGCCCGTGTCGGTGGCCTGTGCGCCGGCGAGCATGGAGAACACGCCCCGTCCCCAGCGGGACTGTGGAGCTTGCAAGCCTGGGGGATGCAGGCTGACGACAGGCAGGGTGCTAGATGTAGGGCCAGGCCCCCCATTCATCCCCGGTCCCCCCCCAGGTGATGGAGTGGGCCGAGGCGGACAACCAGGCCAAGGAGCTACCCAAGGCTGACCGGCAGGTGCTGAACGAGGTGAGGCCCATGTCTGCTGGGAGAGCAGGGTGGGGCTGCCCCCACCCCCTGGTTCATGACCCCGCCCCCTCCCCGGCCATTCCCTCCCGACACCCAGGGCTGTCCCACAGCCCCCCTACAGTGGCACCAAGTCTGCCTGAGGGGTCGGGGGACCCCACTCATTTGCCCCTGCCCCACTGTTGCTCCTCACTTCTCCCCTATGGGTTCCTGGCCCTGCCCCCACTGACTAGCCCCGCCTCCTCTGACCTCCCTGGCCTCACCCATTCGAGTTCTTGACCATGGCCCCACTGCCTCCCTGCTCCTCCCCCAGGGAGGGTTCCCGACCCCATCTCCAATAACCTTCCCCCTGGATTCTCAGCTCCTCCCCCTTGAGGGCTCCTGGCCTGGCCCCTGCTGATCCCCGGCCCCTCCCCACACAGCATTTCCAGTCTATCCTGCAGACACTGGAGGAGCAGGTGGCGGGCGAGCGGCAGCAGCTGGTGGAGACACACCTGGCCCGGGTGGTGGCCCTGCTCAATGACAATCGGCCCGTGGCACTGGAGAGCTACCTGAGCGCCATGCAGAGCGACAGCCCACGAGGGGGATCGGCTTCACGAGCACCCCTGAGTTGGGCTTCCTGGAATCCCACCATTGGGAGGTCTCTGGGTGACTCGCCTTCTGAGTCCTCGATGTGGGTCTCCTTCCTCCCTCCAGTCTGCTGTCCACAAACTCATCCGCTGTGCACTGATCTTAAGATGTGGTTAGTGAACTGGAAGCCTAAAGGGGTGGAGGGCAGATGTCATACAGCTGCTCCAACCCCACCAGGGTATACACGTCCTCGACGGTAGTGGCCCCTGTGCCCTTTCCCCACTTGCAGAGATGTTTCCCCAGCAGGTTGGCGACCTCCCTGTAGGTGATGCCTGAGGTCTTGCGTACATCCCAGAATTGTTTCCTGTACGCCTCAGGGGTCAGTTCAAACTTCACAGGTCTCCCCTCTCAATACCATCCATTTGGCTGAACGCCTCTATGGCCTTGGGACCCAGTAGGGGGGTTAGACCAGGGGTCGGCAACCTACGGCACACGTGTCATTTTGCCTGGCACGTGGCTGCCAGCCAGGGTCCCAGCCCCACTCAGCCCAGGCTGGCAGGAGGCTGAGCAGGGCCGGCGGCTGGGACCCCAGACCGGCAGCAGGCGCGCCCCCCAGCTCCCCCCTTCACCGCGCTCAGGTTCTGCGGCTCCCGGAAGTGTGAGCCGCCGGGGTGCGGGGCCCTGAGCCTGCTCCGGGAGGGGCAGCGGCGGCTCACACTCCTGGGAGCCGCAGAGCCTGAGCACGGCGAGGGGGGAGCCGGGGGGCGCACGGGGACAACTGCCCACATGCATCCGCTGCAGGAGCCCCCCCTGGGGGGGCACCGGGCTGCAGCCCTGGCAGGCGCGCCCCCCGGCTCCCCCCTCACTGCGCTCGAGTTCTGCGGCTCCCGGGAGTNGGGGCGGGGGTGTGGAAAGGGATCTGAGCAGTCAGGGAACAGGGAGTAGGGGGAGGGTTGGATGGGTTGGCAGTTCTGGGGGAGTCTCTCAGGGGGCGGGGAGTGGTTGGATGGGGCGTGGGAGTCCTGGGGGTCTGTCTGGGGGTGGGGGGGTGGATAAGGGTCGGGGCAGTCAGGGGACAGGTAGGGGGTAGGGTCCCTGGGCAGTTAGGGTTGGGGGGGTCTCAGGAGGGGGCAGTCAGGGGACAAGGAGCGGGGGGGGTTGGGGTTCTGAGGGGGGCAGTCGGGGTGGGAAGGAGTGGATAGGGGCGGGGCTCTCCCCACCCCCTGGTCTTTTTTGTTTTTTTAAATATGGTAACCCTAGGCGAGGGGGGAGCCGGGGGGGCGCATGGGGGGGCTGGCGCCCGCATGCATCCACTGCAGCCTGCAGGAGCCCCCGGGGGGGGGGCCGCCGGGCCACAGCCTGGGCGGGGGGGGGGGCACGGCTGCTCCCCGCTAGCGGCGCTGCCACCTTTGCAGGGCAGCTGCCCCCTGCACCGCGCCAGCTCCTCCATGGCTGGGGTTCGCTGCCGCCACAAGCGGGATGCTCTGGCCCCTGGGGTCTATAAAGGCTCGTTGGGATTTGCCCCTCAATGAACCTATGTGCGGGGGGGAGGTGGAAGTTTCACCTAGGGCGCTAAATATCCTTGCACCGGCCCTGCCCCAGGGTGTGTGTGCACCCCAGGTTAAGAACCACTGCGCTGAACTGATAAGATCTGAATTTTAATTTAATTTTAAATGAAGCTTCTTAAACATTTTTAAAAACTTGTTTACTTTACATACAACAATAGTTGATAGACTTAGAGAGAGAACTTCTAAAAACGTTAAAATATATGACTGGCACGCGAAACCTTAAATGCGAGTGAATAAATGAAGACTCGGCACACCACTTCTGAAAGGTTGCCGACCCCTGGGTTAGACAGTGGAGCCTGTCTGTGGGGTCAATCTGGTTCAGATCACAAGCCTTCTCCAAGGCATCAATATCTCTTCACCCACCTCCTTAAACTGAGCCAACAAATTGGTGTCTAGATTCCCCGCAGAACTGGCGTCTTGGGGCCCTTCCCCACTTACCCCCTGCAGGCCACCTCTCCTCCAGCTCATGTTTTCACTGCTCCAAGCGGTCAGCTAGCCTCCGCTCCTCCAGCTCCTTGACTCAGTTCCAGTTTCCATCTCCTCACATCCACTGGGGGGAACCCAGGTGGGAAGCCCCCTCTTGGCTGGGGAACCTCCCCCTGCTACTCCCAGGCTCTCCGGGCATCCCGAAAGCCTCGCAGGGATTTGGAACTTGGTTCTCGGATTGGTCACTCTCTACCAGCCGGACAGTCAGCTGCTCCTGGGTGATCCACCCAATGCTAAGCCCTCTCTCCCTGCACAGATGTGGCAGGTCCCTCTTATGGGGCTGGTTATAGGCCATTTCCGTACTGGTTCCTTCAATTCCCTCGTTTTATCGCTGGCAGCCACTCACTGCAAAGCAGGGCCCTCAGGCCTGGCCTCCCGCAGCACAGTACATCTAAGTATCTCGAGCATCCAGGCAGTAGCGGCGCCAGCTCTTGCGGTGCCCTAGGCGGCGGAAGGTCCCGCCCCTGAAATGCCGCCCCCAACAGCGGCGGCGGAAGGTCCCGCCCCCAAAATTGAACGGACGGACGGGGCGCCGGCGCCCCCAAAATAGCAGCGCCCTAGGTGACCGCCTAGGTCGCCTAATGGGTTGCGCCGGCCCTGCATCCAGGTAGGCTCTGCCTGCTCTCTCTCTCCAGTCCAGAGACCCTGCACTTTCCAGCTGGACATCCGATATCACCGGCCCCAACAGCTCCTTCCTGTCCTTTGTCTTCCGTCCCAGGTAAACAGGTCGTTGGGGCCCTCTCTCTTCAGTCTTTTGTTCCCCTCTGTCTGGAACTGGTTGGTCAGGTCACTGGGGTCCTCTCTCCTCAGTCCACTGTCCTCCCACTTGCCAGAACCGACTGACTACCAACCTGGGGTGGGCCTCTTAGTCACCAGGTCACCAGTTGTTAGGGTTCCCCAGCTCCAGGCCGTTGTCTGGGGGTCCCAGCTGCTGGGCGAGGTCACACCTGGTCCTCTGCAACAGCAAACCCTTTCCCAACACCTTGTTAAACATGCAGCACACAGGGAAACTGAGGAGAGCACACACTATGTAAATCACATCAAAAATACCCAACTTCATCACACCAGGCTGGATGGGTCGGATCCAGGGGCAGGGAGTGAGCAGCTACCAGCCTGGATGGGTCAACTGGGGGGGGGGCGCAGGGGGCAGGTACTGGGCAGGGTGGGTCAGCTCCACGGGGCACGGAGGGGCAGGTACCAGGGTGGAGGGGTGTGACAAAGTGGGAATGTTCTTAATGTTTTCTCTGAATTCTGTGTGGGTGCCTCAGTTTTTAGGTGGTGGGATAAGGGTGTGTGATTGTTGCAGGTGTGATGCCATCTGCACTGAGAATGGCCGACACCCTGTCTCCTGGCAACTGATGGCCTGGGCCCCTCCCCTGCAAGGTGCTAACTGAAGGTGTTGGAGAACAAAGAGATCAGGTGGCCTCCTTGCCCCGGGAAAGAGACAAAGTCCAGAGGAGGGACTAGAGAGTGGCTGAGGCTTGGCTGGGGGAAACGAGTCAGGCTGCGGTTGGGGACTCAGGGGAGAAAGGGCCCTGGGCTCTGGATACCCTCCCCCAAGATGGACTTTGCTGAAAGTCCCTGATTCCTGTTCTAATAAAATCTGTTCTACGCTGTGCTCCGGTCGACTAATAAGCCTTCTGTTGTCCAACACTGGCTGAGAGTCACTGCTGACTGCGAGTTTGGGGTGCAGGGCCCTTCGGGAGCTCACGGTGAGAACAGGGGTGCTGAATGCTCCGAGGTCGGTCCCAGGAGGCGTAGGAGCCAAGGAGGCTCACCCTAGCAGTGTGTGCCCTGAGGGGAGTCACACTAAAGAGGGTCCTGCCTGGGTTTGATTCAGAGCGATTCCAGAGCACTGAGCCTGTGACCTCCATGACAGTGGATATTGGGCTGGATGGATCGGCTCTGGGGGGCAGGGAGGGGGTGGGTACTGGCCTGGCTGGGTCAGCTCTGGGGGAGCTAAGAGGGGTGTGTACCAGGCTGGATGGGCTGGGTCCAGAGGGCGGGTTCCACGCTAGATGTGTCGGCTCTGGGGGGCGGGAAGTGGGTTGGTTCCCAGCTGGATGGGTCGGCTCTGGAGGGGCAGGGACTGGTGGTACCGGGCTGGATGGGTCGGCTCTGGGGGAGCTGAGAGGGGCGGGTTCCATGCTAGATGTGTCGGCTCTGAGGGGCAGGTACTGGTCTGGAAGGATCAGCCCTCGGGTGGTAGGGAGGGGGAAGTTACCAGGCTTGCTGGGTTGGATCTGGGGGGCAGGACCGTGCCAGTGCCGTGCTGGATTGGTCGCCTCGGGTGCAGGGAGGGGGCAGGTACCAGGCTGGATGAATCGGCTGCCGGGGGGCAGGGAGGAGGCGGGTGCCGGGGCTGAATGGGTCAGATCCAGGGGGCAGGGAGGTGTGTATCAGGGTGGAGGGGTTGGCTCTGGGGGGCAGGCAGGGGGTGGGTACTGGCCTGGATGGGTCAGCTCTGGGGAGTTGGGTGGGGTGAGTACCAGGATGGATGGGTCAGGTCCAGGAGGCGGGGAGAGAACGGGTTCCACACTAGATGTCAGCTCTGGGGGGCGGGAAGTGGGTTGGTTCCCAGCTGGATGGGTTGGCTCTGGAGGGGCAGGGACTGGTGGGTACCAAGCTGGATGGGTTTGGTCCTGGGGGCGGGGAGCAAGCGTGTAGTGGGCTGGATCGATTGGCTCTGGGGCGCAGGGAGGGTGCACGTATCGGGCTGGATGGGTCAGCTTCGGGGGGCCCAGAGTGGGCGGGTTCCATGCTGGATTGGTCGGCTCTGGGGGGCAGGGAAGGTGCAGGTACCGGGCTGGATCATTCAGCTCTGGGGTGTAGGGAGGGGGCGAGTACTGGGCTGGATAGGTCAACCCTGCAGGGGCAGGGAGGGGGGGTTTCCGAGCTGGATGGGTTGGGTCCAGGGGGCGAGTGTGTGACGTTATTCACATGATCTGTGACAGAATAACGTGATCATGTTGCAACCAAGGTCCTATAATTGCACCAAATCTTGTATGAAGGAGGTCAAGTGAGGTGTCTATGGAAAGGTTATGATTTGCTGGTTATGATTATGCTATCTATATGCATGTATCATTTTTGTATTTAAAGTTATAAGTATTGGCTCTATACCTGTTTCAAATGTTGGCTCCTGGGGTAACGCCCACGAAATAATCAGCCAGACATGCCATGTAAGATATCTGCAAAAATGTTATAATTTGCCAGATATGATAATCTAGTTTATATGTTTGTATCGCCTTTGTATTATGAGTTGTACATATGTATGTATGTCTGTATTTCAAACTTGTGCTATGCTTCTGGGTGACACCCCAGGCAGTTTGGCATCAGCACTGCCTAGCCTGCTTGATGGCCCATTAAGGACCATCAGCTATACATTTGTTAGTCTCTAAGGTGCCACAAGTACTCCTCCTCCTTTTTGCTGATACAGGCTACCACGGCTAGCACTCTGAAACCTGTCACAATTGACCCATTGAGAGAAGGCAGATACACCTTATGTGTCAGCAAGGCAGGCAGGGACATGCCTATGGAGAGAACTCGAAGGCTTCCAAGCCCTGTGCTGGGCAGCTTGTGTTTGAAACAAAGGAATCATAGAATACCAGGGTTGGAAGGGACCTCAGGAGGTATCTAGTCCAACCCCCTGCTCAAAGCAGGACCAATCCCCAACTAAATCATCCCAGCCAGGGCTTTGTCAAGCCTGACCTTAAAAACCTCTAAGGAAGAAGATTACACCACCTCCCTAGGTAACCCACTCCAGTGCTTCACCACCCTCCTAGTGAAAAAGTTTTTCCTAATATCCAACCTAAGCCTCCCCCACTGCAACTTGCGACCGGTGCTTCTTATTCTCTCATCTGGTACCACTGAGAACAGTCTAAATCCATCCTCTTTAGAACCCCCTTTCAGGTAGTTGAAGGCTGCTATCAAATTGCCCCTCATTCTTCTCTTCTGCAGACTAAATAATCCCAGTTCCCTTAGCCTCTCCTCATAAATCATGTGCTCCAGCCCCCTAATCATTTTTGTTGCCCTCCGCTGGACTCTTGCCAATTTTTCCACATCCTTCTTGTAGTGTGGGGCCCAAAACTGGACACAGTACTCCAGGTGAGGCCTCACCAATGCCGAATAGAGGGGAATTATCACATCCCTCGATCTGCTGGCAATGCTCCTACTTATACGCCCAAAATGCTGTTAGCCTTCATGGCAACAAGGGCACACTGTTGACTCATATCCAGCTTCTCGTCCACTGTAACCCCTAGGTCCTTTTCTGCAGAACTGCTGCCTAGGCACTCGGTCCCTAGTCTGTAGCAGTGCATGGGATTCTTCCATCAGAAGTGTAGGACTGTGCACTTGTCCTTGTTTAACCTCATCAGATTTCTTTTGGCCCAATCCTCTAATTTGTCTACATCCCTCCCGTATCCTATCCCTACCCTCCAGCGTACCTACCACTCCTCCCAGTTTAGTGTCATCTGCAAACTTGCTGAGGGTGAGGTCCACGCATTCCTCTAGATCATTAATGAAGATATTGAACAAAACCGGCCGCAGGATCGACCCTTGGGGCACTCCGCTTGATACCGGCTGCCAACTAGACATGGAGCCATTGATTCTACCCACCTTATAGGCCATTCATCCAGCCCATACTTCTTTAACTTGTCGGCAAGAATACTGTGGGAGACCATATCAAAAGCTTTGCTAAAGTCAAGGAATAACACGTCTACTGCTTTCCCCTCATCCACAGACCCAGTTATCTCCTCATAGAAGGTAATTAGGTTAGTCAGGCCTGAGTTGCCCTTGGTGAATCCATGCTGACTGTTCCTGATTACTTNGGAGCTGACCTTGTTCGTGAAGACAGAGGCAAAAAAGCATTGAGTACATTAGCTTTTTCCACATCCTCTGACACTAGGTTGCCTCCCCCATTCAGTAAGGGGCCCACACTTTCCCTGACTTTCTTCTTGTTGCTACCATACCTGAAGAAACCCTTCTTGTTACTCTTAACATCGCTTGCTAGCTGCAACTCCAGTTGTGATTTGGCCTTCCTGAATTCACTCCTGAATGCCTGAGCAATATTTTTATACTCCTCCCTGGTTATTTGTCCAATCTTCCACTTCTTGTAAGCTTCGTTTTTGTGTTTAAGATCAGCAAGGATTTCACTGTTAAGCCAAGCTGAACAGGAAGCACAGGCCGCATGGCAAGAGACTATAAAAGGCAGCTGCATCCCCTCCATTTTGTCTTCAATCCTGCTTCTTACCTCTGGAGGAACTTTGCTACAAACTGAAGCTCTGAACAAAGGACTGAATGACCCATTCAAGCTGTGGATGTACTCCAGAGACTTAACTTAAACCAGCAGTTTATTCCATCACTGCTCCAAGCCTGAACCAAGAACTTTGCCATTACTGTATGTAATCGATTCCATTTAACCAATTTTAACTCTCACCTATATTTTTCTTTTTATGAATAAACCTTTAGATTTTAGATTCTAAAAGATTGGCAATAGTGTGATTTGTGGGTAAAATCTGACTTCTATATTGACCTGGGTCTGGGGCTTGGTCCTTTTGGGATCGGGAGAACCTTTTTTCTTTTACTGGGGTGTTGGTTTTCATAACCATTCGTCCCCATAAGGAGTGGTGCTGGTGGTGATACTGGGAAACTGGAGTGTCTGAGGGAATTGCTTGTATGACTTCTGGTTAGCCAGTGGGGTCAAACCGAAATCCTCTCTGTTGGGCTGGTTTGCTGTGCCTTAGTAGGAAAGGACACCCAGCCCTGCTCTAAACAATTTGTTCTGAATTGATACTCTCAGTTGTGTCCCGCCAAAGGCCACTTTGTAACAAGGTGTTACCAGCTTAGATGGGTCCGCTCTGGCGGGGCAGGGAGGAGGCGGGTACCAGGCTGGATGGGTCGGCTCGAGGGGCAGGGAGCTGGTGGGTACTGGACTGGTTTTGTCAGGTCTGGGGGCAGGGAGGGTGTGGGTACTGGGCTGGATGGGTCGGCTCCAGGGGGCGGCTGTTACCAGGCTCAATGTGTCAGGTCCAGGGGGCGGGTACCACGCTGGGTGACTAGGGTCTGGGGGTGCTGGGTGGGGCTGGTACTAGGCTGGATGGGTCGGGTCTAGGGGGNGGGGGGGGGGGGGGGGGGGGGGGGGGGGGGGGGGGGGGGGGGGGGGGGGGGGGGGCGGATACCGGGCTAGATGGATCCATTCCAGAGGGCAGGGTGGGGATGGGTTCCCGGCTGGATGCATTGTCTCTCGGGGGGCACGTACAAAGCTGGATGGGTTGGGTTCAGGGGGTGGGAAGGCGGCAGGTTCCAGGCTGTATGGGTAAGCTCCAGAGAGTGAGGAGGGGGTGGGTACTGGGCTGGATGGGTCGGCTCTGTGGGGAAGGGAGGGGGCGGGTACAGGGGTGGATGGATCAGACCCAGGAGACAGGGAGGGGGTGGGTATCGGAGTGAATGGGTCGACTCTAGGGGCGGGCAGGGAGGGGGCGGGTACTAGGCTGGATGGGTTGGCTTTGGGGTGGAAAGGAGCGGGAGGGTACCTGGCTGGATGGGTCAGCTCTGGAGGGGTGGGTACCAGGCTGGATGGGTTGGGTCCGGGGGACTGGAAAGTGGCGGGTTTTGGGCTGGATGGTTCGGCTTCAGGGGGCAGGGAGGGGGCAGGTACCAGGCTGGATGGGTCAGCTTCGGAGGGCAAGGAGTGGGGAGGTACCATGCTGTATGGGTCACCTCTGGGGGGGGGGCAAGGGGGCAGGTACTGGGTCGGATGGGTCAGCTCCAGGGGACAGGAATGGGGTGGGTATTGGGCTGGATGGGTCTGCTCTGGGGGTCAGGGAGTGACGGGTACCAGGCTGGATGGGGCAGAGAGGGGGGCAGGCACGGGGCTGGATGGGTCAGCTCCAGGGGGCAGGGAGGGGCAGATTCCAGGTTGGATGGGTCAGGTCCAGGGGGCGGTTTCCGGGCTGGACATGTTGGCTCCTGGGGGGCGGGGAGAGGGCAGGTACCGGGTTTGCTGAATCAACTGTGGGGGGCAGGGAGGGGGCGGGTACCAGGTTGGATGGGTTGGTTCTGGGGGTCGGGTGGTACCAGACTGGATGGGTCAGCTTGGGGGGCAGGGAGGTGGCGGGTACTGGGGTGGATGTGTTGGCTCAAGGGGCAGAGAGGGGGTGGTTACCGGGCTAGTTGGGTCGACTTTGGGGGGCAAGGATGGGGTAGGTACCAGGCTGGCTGGGTGGGATACAGGGGGCGGGCAGGGGGCAGGTACTGGGTTCAATGGGTCGACGCTGGGGGGCAGGGAGGGTACAGGGCTGAATGCGTCAGCTCTGGCGGGGGGGCCAGGGAGGGGCGGGTTGCAGGCTGGATGGATTGGCTCCGGGGGCCAGGGAGGGGGCGGGTACCGGGCTGGATGGGTCGGCTTTGGGGGTCAGGGAGGGGGCGGGTAGCGGTCGCATCCACGGGGCGGACCCAGGCAGTCTTTGCGGGCTCCGCCCCATCAGGCTGGTTCCCCAATAAAAGTCTCACTGACTCTTTCCATGTGTTTTATTAAATATAAATTATTTAAGTCTGTGCAATTGCGATGGGAGATTGACAGGTGTGTGGGGGGGTTCACCCTGAGAACTCCCATCCCCGCTGTGGGGGAACCCAGTGCCTGGGGATGGCTGGGAAACGGAGTGTTTTTAATGGTGGGAAAAACCCAGCCCCCACCTGGCTCGATTTGGCCCAGCTCTGATTACTGCCAGAGGCTGTGGCCGGGGCCCATCTATCACATCAACATGTTGCCCCCGTGGTCTTGCAATGGGGAATTAGAGCTGGTGCCCCTTGGAGGGGAGAGGTCCTGTGCCCTATTCCCTCCCCACCCAAGCCAACCAGGCCGCTGCCCTGGGGCATGCCTGAGGTTGCATGCTCTGAGAGGAGGAAACTGCCCTTAGCATCCCCATGGGCTGTTAGATCCCAGCCCCACAGATTTGTGGGGCCCCTACCAGTCCCACCCCAGCAGGGGGTGGGGCAGAGGGCAGCAGACCCAGCCCCCCTATTGGTGGTGTGTGGGAGGGTGCTGCCATCGGGGGGATTCACGCATATGTCCACTGCCCCCCATGAACCCCATGGTCAGGCTGCACAGGAAAGTTGAGAGCTGCCATTTTTACTGGGCCTGCAACGCTGGCAGGCAGGGCCTAGCATCAGCTGCCATCTTGGTCCTGTAGTCGCCATCTTGTGTCCAGGCCTGGCTGATCCAGTGCCAGCAGCAGTGGGGGAAGCCACTCAGAAATCCAACATCCACTGGCTCCTCCCTCCACTCGTCTCTGCAGGAAGCTGATTGGGCTGTTGGCCATTTTGAGCCCCTCTTGGTGGCCATTTTGTATTCACCTTGGCAGCCCCGGGCTAAGCCAACTGGCCGATTTCAGGAAGTGAATGGGACCATCAGCCATTCTGAACCCACCTCAACATTCCAGGGCTAAGCCGGACTTCTTCCCCAGCCAATTGGATTCATCACCAGGCCCAACCGAAGAAGTAAGCTGGGCCGTCGGCCATCTTGAACCCAACTCAACGGCCATTTTGAACCCATTTTTGATGGCCGTTAGTGTATCCAACCTTGTGACTTCTTCCCTATCCAGTGCAAATCCATCCCCAGGTCCAACGGAGGAAGTCAACAGGGCCGTCAACCATTTTGAACCCCCCCTTGTCAGCCATTTTGAACCCATGCCCTGATTCCTACCCCCAGCCAATAGCCACTCATCCCCGCCTCTAGGAGCAAAAGTCAAGTGGGGAGACAGCCATTTTGAACCCCTTCCCCCAGCCGATGGCCACTCATCTCCACCTCCAGCAGCACAAGTCAGCTAGCCTGTTGGCCATTTTGAGACAGTTGGCTAAGCCGAACCGCCATCAACCCCCTCCCACAACAGGGACGGCCCATGGTGTCTGTCCCCCAATGGCTTGATGTGTGTTGGGGAGGAAGAGTCACACGTGTGTCTGCATGCGCTGCTGGGCGGGCCGCCCGTAGTCCAACTGTTGCGAGAGGGAGGTGTAGGAGAAGCGGGAGCCGCCCGACACCTTGCTGGCCTGATCTGACTGTTCGTAGCTGTTCTCTGCCTTCTCGTAGGTGCTGGGCTTGACGTAGCTGGTGAAGGCCCGGGTGTAGGGGGCCGTGAGGTAGCCCCCCCCGTACACCCCATCCTGCGGGTAGTGGGGCTCGTAGGCTGTGCGGGAGCTGGGTGCCCCCAGCGTATAGTGGTGGCTGTAGGGCTGCCCTGAGGGGGGGAACATGGTGGCGTGGGACCCGGCGTAGAGGGGGCGCGGGGCCGGGGCGTACTCCGAGAAACTGCCAGACAGGTGGGGCTCCTCGTGAGCATGGACCTTGTAGTAACCGTTGGTGGGGTCCTGGGGGGGGGGGGGTAGAAGAGAGACATCAATGAGCTGGAGGGGAGATTGGGGGCTGCCCCTCAGAGTGGGGGAACTGCCCCAAGTGCGACCGACACAGCGACGCTGCCTGAGTCTGCAGAGAGCCTGTGCCCCTTGCTGTTGGGAAGAGAGGAGCTGCTGTCTGCATCCCAATGAGGTGTGAATTCCCAGCCCCCCTAGCCTGGGGGGACCCCCAGCCCTACACCAGCAGGGCACTCTATGTGGGGCAGGAGGGGGCCAGGGGAAGTGCATGGGGCCACTGTGCCTTTAAGAGAGGGGGAGGAGACACCATGGCATTGCCTCTTGGGGGAAAGGGGGCGGGGCTTCCCACCTTAATGTCCTGGCTGCCCTCTTCCTCCTCCAGGATCTCGCTGTGCTCCGTGTGCGACGTGGCCGGGGACTCGCTGCTCGTGGCCTGTGGGGGTGGGGGGGGAGGAGGGGGAGGGGCTGAGTCTCGGGGTAGGGGGGTCCGGCTTTGTCACCCACCCCCCACTCCCTGCAGCCAGATCCCGGGGCTTCCAGCCCCGCCCCCCACCCGTGAACCAACTGAACCTGGATGCATAGCCCAGCGTGGCACTGTGGGGTGCCGGGCTGTGGGGAGCAGGGTGAGGGGCTCAGTAGGGGGCGCTGTGCTGTGGGGAGTGGGAGGTTTGTCAGGGGGGACCATGGGGCTCGGTAGGGGGCACAGTGCCGTGGAGACCGGGGGGCTCAGTAGGGGGCGCCGTGCTGCGGGGGCTCAGTATAGGACACCGTGCCACGCTCACCATGGGCTCCTTGACATCGTCCTCTGTATCGCTGGGCCGGCTGGGGCTGCTGTCGCTCGTGGTGATCTGCACCAGGACATCCGTCTTGGAGAGCTTGGTGCCTTCTTTGGCTGCTGGACACAGACAGACACAGGGGGCGTGAACCTCTCCTGGGTCCCCAGCTCCCCTATGGGCCCCACCCACCACTGGTTCGGGGGGGGAAATCTGTGGTCCCCCATCCCACCTCTGGGGTGGGGCATCCGGGTAACAGCTGTACATAACACTGCACGGGGATGACTCCCCTGGTGCTAAGATGCAGCCACCTCTGCATGGGAACAGCTCGCCCGGCACTGAGTTGCAGCAACTGCCACTGGAACTGGAGGAGTCACTCCATCGGTGGGTAGCAGTAGAGGGCTGTTATCCTGGAGGGAGGGGTTACACTTAGCCAGCGAGCTGTCCAGATCCAGTCATACACGTGTGTTAAAAGAGACATGCAGCGGGGTTACCACATCAGTGCAGACGTGTCTGAGACACGTCATGGCTCCAGGTGCACATGGGAATGACTCGTATGTTCATGTGTCGGGGGCCTAGGCACATGTTAAAGGGTATGTTTGTGTGACCTTTACATGGGACACGTTTCATGCCTGTACAGACGTGTTCTCGGGAGCATCAAGCCTGTCCATGTCACCACGAGACTGCTAACACCAACCCGCGTGGGTTCCTGTATCTAAACCGGCGTGTCCATGTGTGTCCTCATGTGTCCCTACGCACAGACGCACGGGTCTGTGTGGGACCATGTCGGGGCATGTGTGGATCCACGTATTAGCCCAGGCATGTTAACACATGTTAGAAGCATGTCTGCATGTGAAGGGGGAAAGGCCCATCTCAGCCTTGCGGGTGGTCACGTCTGTAAGTGGGGAGGGGCAGAGCTAGCCAGTGACCTCACCTTTCCTGTGGCACCAGCGCAGGCAGCAGACAGACACGCCAACGACCAAGACCAGCAGCAGGGTGACGGCGGCCGTGGCCGAGGCCCCGATTATCATGATGGGCAGGACCTCTGTGGGGGAAAGAGCAGATGAGAGCAGGTCCCTGCTGCTAAAGCACACAGACAGCTTGCCCAGTGCTGAGATGCAGCCACCTCTGGGGTGGGGCAGCTGGGAAACAGCCACACATAACACCACATGGAGACAGCTTGCCTGGCACTGAGACACAGCCACCTCTGGGGAGTAGGGGCAGCAGGAGAAAAGTCGTACATAACACCTCACAGGGACAGCTCACCCAGCACTGAAATGCAGCCACCTCTGGGGCTGGGCAGCCAGGGAGCAGCCGCACATAATGCCTCACGGGGACGGTTCATCCGGTGACAGCCACCTCAGGAGTGGGGCATCTGGGTAAGTTGTAGCCGGTTTGGTGTGGGAGGGTGGGGCAATTGGGTCAGGGGTTGGAACCCATGGGGCCCATCCTGTCAGCATGGGGCTAAGTGGTGCCAGTCTGTGCAGCTGTTCCAGGGTTGCGCGTGGGTGGGGCCAGTTGGGCTGTGGGCAGGGCTATGGGCCAGGGGCAGGGCTTACCCTGCCGGCGCAGCGTGACGGCCGCCGAGCGGGCCCCGAAGCGGTTCCAGGCCGTGCAGTTGTAGGGCAGGGCGAAGTCCTCCGGGCGCGTGGGCTGGATGAGCAGGGCCGAGAGCACCCCCCGCTCCGTCAGCGCTGTGTCCACTGTGAAGCGCTCCTCCGAGCCGCTGTCCAGCACCCGCTCGCCCCACGCCCACACCTGCCGCGAGACCGGACACGGGCCCAGTCAGTGGGGGGCAGTGGGGGGTGGGCAGGGGACGGCAGCACTCACGATGCGGTTGGGGGCAGGTTGGGGAGTTCAGGGGGTCAGTCAGGGGCCAGCCCTCACGATGTGGTCGGGGCAGATTGGAGGGCCGGGGGGCATCAGCACTCACAATGTGTTTGGGGGCAGGTTGGGGAGCTGGAGGTGAGTTGGGGGGCAGGGAGAGGGCAGCACTCACGATGTGGTCGGGGCAGGTTGTGGGGCTGGGGTATCGGTGGGGGCAGGGGGCAGCACTCACGATGTGGTCAGAGAGGTGCGGTTCCAGGAGGTGGAGGGGCCTAACCCCGAGAGAGAGTGGACCCCCGAGAAGGGCTGTCGCACTGAAGGGGGTTCCCCCCACGGACCACACAGGGCCAAGAGTGGGCTCGATCTGTGAGTCTGTGACAGGGACAGGTTGTGGGGCTGGGGTATCGGTTGGGGCAGGGAGCAGCACTCAATGCAGTTGGGGGCAGGTTGGTGGGCCAGGGCGGGGGGGGGGGGTCAGGGGACAGCACTCACGATGCGGTCAGGGGGGGGCGTGCTCCTCACTAGACACTCCAACCGTGCCTTGTCCCCAAGCGCCGTCTGCTGGCTGGACTCAGTGGTGATGACGGGGGGCCCTGCAATGGGGGGAGGCAGAATTAAGGGGGGCGGCACCTACTCGTACCCCTCCCCCAGCACAGAGACACCCCCCTCCTCAGACGCCTTCCCCACACCCTACGAGAAGCAACCCCCATGGGGATGGGCCACCTGAGGCTGCACTCATGGAAGCCCCACCCCCAGGCAATGCCCAGCCCCCAGGCAATGCCCCTTAGGATGCCCCATCCCCAGGCAATGCCCTGCCCCCAAGCAATGCCCCTTAGGATGCCCCACCCCCATGAAATGCCCCACTCCTGCCCTCACCGTTGACCGCCAGCGTCACCTCCTTGTCAGCCACACCGATGCGTGGCACGATGGCCTTGCACACGTAGGTGCCAGCGTCCTCCTGCGTCACGGCCTTTAGGTGCAGGGTGTTGCCATTGCTCAGCACCTGCAGCCACATGGCGGGGGTTAGAGCGGGGGGCCAGGACGCCTGGGTTCCAGCCCCAGCTGTGGGAGGGGAGTGGGGTCTAGTGGTTAGAGCAGTGGGGCTGGGAGCCAGGACTCCTGGGTTCGATCCCTGGCTCTCGGAGAGGAGTGGGGTCTAGTGGTTAGAGCAGTGGGGCTGGGAGCCAGGACTCCTGGGTTCGATCCCTGGCTCTCGGAGAGGAGTGGGGTCTAGTGGTTAGAGCAGTGGGGCTGGGAGCCAGGACTCCTGGGTTCGATCCCTGGCTCTCGGAGAGGAGTGGGGTCTAGTGGTTAGAGCAGTGGGGCTGGGAGCCAGGACTCCTGGGTTCGATCCCTGGCTCTCGGAGAGGAGTGGGGTCTAGTGGTTAGAGCAGTGGGGCTGGGAGCCAGGACTCCTGGGTTCGATCCCTGGCTCTCGGAGAGGAGTGGGGTCTAGTGGTTAGAGCAGTGGGGCTGGGAGCCAGGACTCCTGGGTTCGATCCCTGGCTCTCGGAGAGGAGTGGGGTCTAGTGGTTAGAGCAGTGGGGCTGGGAGCCAGGACTCCTGGGTTCGATCCCTGGCTCT
>QXTE01000436.1:399747-419551 GCA_003942145.1 Platysternon megacephalum
CCCCCACCTCCCCTGAAAACCCCCTCACAGCGCCCACCCCCACTCACAGCACCCATCCCCCCCACTCACAGTGCACATCCACCAGGGTGCTGACATTGGTGCTGCCCACGGCGTTGGCCACCTCGCAGGACACAGGCTGGGTGAAGAAGGAGTGATCCACCCTGGCCTCGTAGCTGTCCCCATTGGCCTCGGCGATGGCCGTGCCGCCCTTCGCCCACCTGCCCCACAGCCGGCGGGAGGGGGAGACGCAGAATTAGGGGGAGCCGCTGCTGCATCAGCTGGGGGCAGTACCGCCTGTGCCCACCAGGGGGCGTGGATTCCCCTCTGCTCCCGGCAGGTAAGGCAGCAAGAGCCGGTGGGAGGGGGCCTGCACGTCCCCACTGCAGCCACCAGAGGGCAGTGCATCCCCGCCCCCTCCCCTGGCTGGGCCCGCGGGATCTCCCAGGGCACCCGGACGCCGGGGTCCACCAGCGGCTCTTACCGGTAGCCGGTCACCTCGGGGTTGGCAGTGGCGGTGCAGAGGAAGCTGACCTTGCCCCCCTCCGGGACGGTCTGTGGCTGGACAGAGAGGATCACGGTGGGGGGGTCTGGAGGGGGGAAGGGGAAGACGGTCAGAGACATGCGACCAGCTCTGGGGTGGGGCTCACCTGCCCCCCGCCGAGCCCCCTGCCCTGCCCCTCACAACACAGTGCACCCCACCAGGTACCCCCACCCACTGCAGCACGGCTCCCCCCGGCCCCCACAGCACAGCACCACCCGCCGGGCGCCGAGTCCCCTCCCTGCCCCTCACAGCACAGTGCCCCCCGCCTGACCCTCCCCTGCTCCCCACAGCACAGTGCTCCCGCTGAGCCCCTTGCCCGGGCCCCCACAACATGGTGCCCCTGCCAGCTCCCCTCCCCCCGCAGCACGGCGCCCCATGCCAAGACCCAGCCCTGCCCCCCCACAGCGTAGCGCCCCCGCCCCCCAGGTCAGGACTCACACAGCACGTCAAGGGTGATGGAGGTCTGCTTGCCAGCAGGTGCGGCCGGGTTGGCGACACGACAGGTGTAGGCGCTGCCCATGTCCTGGGTGCTGGGCGTGAGGAGCAGGGTGCTGATGGCCGTTGCCCGCTTCCCATCCTCCATCAGGGCCTGGGGGGCAGGAGCAGAGGTCAGGCCTCAGCCTGGGGCCCACTAGGCCCATCCCCCAATGGGTCCCGGGGGCTGGGAGGGAGAATCTCCCCCCACACACACTGTGCCGTCCTTTCATGCCATATCCCACCTCCCCTTTAATACCCTAACCCCCCCCCCCCGCTGCCCCTTTAATAGCCTGTGTCCCACCACACACCTGGGCTGCCCCTTTAATTCCCTGCACCCCACACATACCCTGTGCCTCCCCTTTAATGCCCTACCCCTGCACCCTGGCACCTCACCTTGGCATAGAGGGCAGAGTCTTGCAGCTGCCCATTGCGGTACCAGCTGATCTCAGGGGCAGGCTTGGCACCAGACACCTGGCAGGTCAGGTTGTAGGGCACACTGGCCTGGACCCGGACGATGGGGCCGTTCTGGATCACGGGGTCATTGGGCGGTACTGGGGGGGGGGCAGATGGGAGACAGGGGATCAGTGATGGGGTGGGAGTCCCCAGGGCGGTGCCCCAGCTGTGGGGAGAGGGGGCTCCAGTGCTGTGAGCTTCCCCAGGGCGGTTCCCCAGCTCGGGGGGAGGGGACACTCACGGAGCACCGTGAGCTGGGCACGCTGGGAGCGCAGCGCCGCCTGCGTAGCCTGGCACTCGTACACGGCGTCGTCACCAAGCTCAGCGGACTCGATCCTCAGGTTGTGCTGCCCGGCCGCTGGATCCCCAACGATGGAGTACCGGGACCAGCCTGCGGGAGAGAGGGACAGACTGCAAGGACTGGCACAGCGCCCCCCAGGGGCCCCCATCTCCCCCTACTGCAGCACAGCACCTCCCCAGGAACCCCTGGTCCCCCCTCACAGCACAGCTCCCCCGGGTACCCCCAGTCCCCTCCCCCACAGCACAGCACCCTGTGGGGTCCCCCGATCCCTCCCCTGCAACACAGTGCTCCCCAGGGACCCCCAGTCCTCCCCCACAGCATGGCGCCCCATGGAGTCTCCTGGTCCCTCCCCCCCACTGAACAGTGCCCCTGGGGACCCCCAGTCTGCTCCCCTGCAGCACAGTGCCCCCCCAGGGACCCCCAGTCCCCCTCACAGCACAGTGCCCCCTGCTGACCCCCCTGCAGCCGCGTACGTACCAGGCAGGTCTCGCTCTCCGCCCAGTGCCAGGCCATCCTTGGTCCACTGCACCATGCCTTGGTAGCCCACAACCACGCAGGCCAGCGTCACCGACTGCCCCGCCACGATCACCTGGTCCATGGGCTGCTGAAAGAAATACGCCCCCCAGCCTGGCGGGCGGGGGAGGGGGAGGTGTTAACCAGACAGGGGCCCAGGGATTGCGGGGGGGGAGGGAGGACTGAGAGCCAGGACTCCTGGGTTCAATCTCATCTTGGGGAGGGGAGTTCATGAGGGAAGGCTCCCAACAGGAGCACAAGGTGGGGGGAGATTGGATGGGGGCAGCATGGGGAGCACAGGCCGGGGGGCATGGGGGATCCCAGCAGCAGGGGAGGGGGGTGGAGAGCACAGGCTGGGGGGGATGGGAGATCCCGGCAGCAGGGGAGGGGGGCTTGGGTAGCACAGTTGGGGGGGATGGGGGATCCTGGCAGCAGGGGAGCACAGGAGGGTGGGATGAGGCATCCCAGCAGCGGGGAGAGGGGGCGTGGGGAGTGCAGGCCAGAGGGGATGGGGGATCCCAGCAGCAGGGGAGGGGGATGTGGGGAGCGCAGGCCAGAGGGGATGGGGGATCCCAGTAGCAGGAGAGGTGGGCATGGGGAGCACCAGAGGGGGAGATGGGGAATCTTGGCAGTGGGGAAGGGGTGTGAGGGGAGAGCGGGATGGGGAATCTAGGCAGCGGGGAAGGGGGCATAGGGAGCACAGGATGGAGGTGGGGGGGGATGGGGGATCCCGGCAGCAGGGGAGGGGGGTGCATGTGGAGCGCAGGATGGAGGGATGGGAGGTCCAAGCAGCAGGGGAGGGGGGAGCTGGGATGAGGCCCCCAGTAAATCCATTTGATATTGCAAGTGAATGAGGGACTGGCGGGAGGGGCCTTTCTGTGGGGCCTGAAAGAGGTGAGGCAGGGTGGGGGCAGGGAGACGGAAGGGGCAGGCAGAGAGGGGTGCATGGAAGGGCAGCTGCTGCGGTTGCCAGCGGGGCAGGGAATGGGGCCTGGACCCAGGGCGCCGGCCTGGCTTGCTGTGGGGGTCTGGTCCACCTGCACTGCCCCCCCCCCCCCCCGGAGGAGTCCATATGGGAGGGAGGGGGTTATGGGGTCTCTGCCAACCTCCCCACCCTGGGCACCTTAAGCAGGGTTGTAAGGGGGTTGTGGTGCCAATCCCCACAGAGCTGGCCCAGCCTTTCTGTGGAGCTGGCAGGCTGGTTGGGGACACGGGGGGGACATAGGTGCCAGGGCTGGGGAACAGGAGTCAGAGACCCCCGCAATGTACTCAGGGCTATCTGCCCCACACAAGGTGGGGGGAGATTGGATGGCAAAGTGCCCCCCTCCCCTGGCCCCCCCAGCTTCACCCCCCACAGACACCCCCCTAGGGTCCCCCCCAGCCCTTCCCCAGGGACCTCTGTCCCCTAGCCCAACCCCACAGATACCCACTCCCCCAGCAACCCCCAACTGTCCACCCCACCCCACTATAGATACCAGGGCCGTCCTTAGGATTTATGGGGCCTTACGCAGTATTATTAAACTGGTGCCCCATGCCCGACTTGGGGCACAGCCACCACCCCCGCCCGCGGACCCCCAGAAGAACCCCCCCCCCATTGCTGACACACACTGAGCTTCCTACACAGCCGACGCTGCGGCAGCCCCGGGGGGGAAGGGACAAGGTAGCAAAGGATACCAGCTGCCCGGCCCGCCTCACGGCGGCGGAGTCACAGTTCCCCGTCCCGTCCCCTCTCCCTCGCGCATAATGCGCGGCGCCAGTGCATCCGGCCCCTGCCTAAGGAGACTGCAGCGCGCGCTGGGTGTACGGGAGCCGACCCGCTCTTACCTGCTGTCCCGGTGGTGCCCCAAATTTTCGGATACCCTACACAGCCGTGAATGCCTAAGGACAGCCCTGATAGATACACCCTCCCCCCACCTAATTCTGCCCCCCGATTGCCCTGCAGACTCTCCCCACTACCCCATTCCCCCTAGGCCTTGCCTGAGACACCCCCACCCCTGCCAGCCTTCTATGCCCCAGCACCCCTGGGACAGGAACTGCTCCATTTTTGCAAGGAAGGAGCCCAGAGGCTGAAGGGTGAAAGATCCTTTCTGCGCCGCTGAGATTCCTCGGCTCTGATCTCCTGGCTAAACCCTTCTTAATTCCAATCCAATAACCCCGCCCTTTGTCCCGATTGTTTCCAAGTTTACCAATAAACCAGGATCTGAATAAGGGGATAATCCTCTCAGGAGGGGATGGGGGGGAGCTGGAGGGAGCGAGATGCACATATGCCAGGCTTTGTGCAACACAGGGGATCCAGGAGTCCCAGCTCTAACCCATTACACCCCACTGCCTGGGCCAGAACCCAGGAGTCACAGAATCTAGAATACCAGGGTTGGAAGGAACCCCAGGAGGTATCTAGTCCAACCCCCTGCTCAAAGCAGGACCAATTCCCAGACAGCTTTTTGCCCCAGATCCCTAAAGGGCCCCCTCAAGGATTGAGCTCACAACCCTGGGTTTAGCAGGCCAATACTGAAACCATTGAGCTATCCCGCCCCCCTTCCTGGCTCCCAGCGCCCCTGCTCTAACTCACTAGACCCCACTCCCTCCCAGAGCTGGGGATAGAACCCAGGCGTCCGGGCATGCAGCGGGTTTCCAGGGGCAGGCAGGGAAGAGCAATGGGTGGGAAGCAGGTCATAACCCCCTGCAGAACTGGGAAGGAGGATGATGTCCTGGTTAATTTCCAGCCGTGCCTGGGCACCTCCGCACCTGCCCCAGGGCAGGTCTGCTCCTTGACTGGTTTGGGCTTCACTGATACTGAATCCTCCCCTCCCCGACATGCGCACACGCTAATTAGATTTTGGCTCTGAAATTACAGGAAAGTTAATGGGATTTCTGTGGGGTGGGGAGATGCATGAGGGATTCCCCCCCATGCACAGTGTCAGGCGATGGACACCAGCTGCGGAGCAGGGACAGATGGGCACTAAATTCTCACCCACTCACAATGCCCAGCGGGTGGGGGGCTGGGCTGGGCGTGCGCTGGTCATCGGGGGAGGGCAGAGGGGGCTATGTATGCACACACACAGATGTGACACACACATGGAGACGCACACACACAGCTGTGACAGACGCACACATACAGGGCTATGACACACACACACACACACAGGGCTTTGATACCCATACACACACTGCTCACTGACACACACACAGCTTTGGCTTGATACACAAACACACCTCTCTCCTCTGTAGCCAGTGACACTGACTCTGACCCCCTGCCCATCACACGCTGACTGAGACACACTCGGTGACATTGCCAGATTTACAGATACACAAGGGATCACGCACACCCTGAGCCAGATTCACCCCTCCTGACACCCCCGCACACCCTGACACACACACACAGGCTCACCCTCCTCCCCCCGCATGGACACAACCACACACAGACTCGCACTGGCGCTGGGGCATAGTGTCACACACACACACACAGAGTCCAGGGATGACCTGGACTCACCCCCAGGCTCCCCGAGAACATTCGCACCCCATGATGCAGAGACCCGCAGCAACAGCTGCAGTGCTCATATCCTGACACATCCGCTCAGCAGCGCTCAGCTCACCGGGCTGGTCCCGTGCCCTCACTCCCGGCCTGGGGGAGAAGATACATGGCACCCTGGGGAAGACCCCTGCTACAGCACCCCACTCTTCTCCCAGAGCTGGGGAGAGAACCCAGGAGTCCTTGCTCCCAGCCCCCCCTGCTCTAACCACCAGACCCCACTCCCCTACCAGAGGCAGGGATAGAACCCAGGAGTCCTCACTAGAACCCACTCTTGGCTCACAGCTGGAAATAGGGGGAATGATTCCCAGTGGTTAGAGCAAGAGGGGGGCTGGGAGTCAGGACACCTGGGTTCTATCCTGGCTTGGGGACAGGAGCGTGTCTAGTGGTTAGAGCCGGGGAGAGGGGGAGGGCTGGGAGTCAGGATGCCTGGGTTCTCTTGCCATCCCTCCTTCCCCACTTGTCAGTTCTCCCACCCCCTGCACTCAGAGATACTCAGCTGCATTTCCATGCTCAAGAGCAAATCCCCTTGGAAGCTGCACAGAGGCCTCAGATTCCTGCCTCCTAACAGGCGTGAAATCTGGGCCCATTGTGCGCCTGGCTCTGGGGAGGGGGCACTGGAAGCCGTGCAGTTCCAACAAATAGCTTTGTGCAGAAAGTGGGGCCCTGCTGATCCCAGCCTGGCCAGGCCCTCTGCCCCCCAGTAACCTCCCCTGCACAGAAGGGGGGGACAGAATGGGGGAAAGGGCCAGCAGAAAGCGCTGAGCCTCCGAGGATGGAAATAGCCACAGGAAGGGTGGGTTAGCGGTTAGAGCATGGGACAGCAAGTCAGGAAACACGGACTCCACCATGTGAGCTCTGGGGGGGCTGGGAGCCAGGACTCCTGGGTTCTCTCCCTGGCTCTGCCCCTATACTGCTGCCCAGGTGATCTTGGACAAGTCCTGTTGCTTCTCCGTGCCTCAGTTTCCCGCATCTACATAAAGGGGATAATGAGAGTGACTGGCAGAGGGGGCAGCCTCAGGAGGCTGTCCGATTCCCCACCCGCCTGAGCCACCCAGTGCCCCCCATTAGCCCTGGGGCCAGTATCTTGTCTCATGGGGCAGGGATGGGTGGATGAGGCGTGCGAGTGCAGTGGAGGGCCAGGCAGACAGAGGCCAGGCCGTGGGGGGATGTGGGGTTAATGCAGGGCCCACACAAAGCCGGTGTTGTTGTGCTGGGAGTGGCAGTGGGAGGGTGCGGGGCGGGGAGGAACACGGGGGGCCCCACCCTGGGGCAAACAGCTTGTGAGAGCGGGAGCCGCCAGGACCCACAATGGACCCCTTTGTGCTGGGGCTCATTCAGCGCCCATCCCCCCTCCTCCGTCCGGCCACCCTCACGCCTGCTGCCTCGGCAGCCCAGAGCAGGGCCAGTCACTCCCCCCCGTCCCGCCAGCCTGGCCCTCCTGCCCCACAGCCTGCGACCCCTCTCCACTGGCCTGCCCTCCCCTCACGGCCTGCACCCGCCACGGCCTGCACACCCCCACCCCTGCCAGCCTGGCCCCCCCACCTCCACCAGCCTGGCGTCTCCACTGGCCTGTCCGCCCACGGCCTGTGACACCCCCCCCAGCCCCATAGCCAGCCCTTCTCCACCTATGCTGGCCTGGCCCCCCGTCTCCACTGGCCTGGTGCCTCCACTAGCCTGGCCCCCCCATGGCCTGTGACCCCCTAGCCCCACGGCCAGCACCCCTCCACCTACGCTGGCCTGGCCCCCCATGGCCTGCACCTCCCCCACGTCCACCAGCCTGACCCCCCCAATCCCTCCAGCCTGAACCCCCACCCACCTCTGCCGACCTGGCCCCCACTGCCCAAAACACAGCCCAGCATTGCCCCCCCCCCTCAGCCCACTGGCTAAAGGGGAGCAGCAGGAGAGAGAGAGAAAGTGGGGGGGGGGCAGAGGGCGGGATATGGGGATAGATAAATGGATGGGTGTCTGTGTGTATGCAGATGGATGGACGGACAAACAAACCCTGCACCTTCTCTCCCCTCAGGGCCACCCCACTGGCATGAGAAACCCCCCTCATGCCCAGCCGGGCGCCCCATGGCAGGGGGTGGGGGGCACATGCCCCATGTGCCCGGCAATGAGCATAACACCCCCTGGCAGGTTTGCCAGCACCACCTGGCACCAGCTCGGTCCCCAGAAATTAGGTCACTTCCAAACAGCCAACAGATGTTAATTTTGTGTGTGTGTCTGCAAAGCCGGCCCCTCCCCCATGCCCAGAGGAAAGGCAACCCCCCAGCCAGGGATTAGAACCCAGGAGTCCTGGCTCCCAACCACCCCACTCCCCTCCCGTCCCCGAGCTAGGTAAATGAACCCAGGAATACAGGTTCCCAGTCCCCCAGCTCTGACCCACCACCCAGAGTCCTGCCTCCCAGCCCCACCCCGGTCTAACCTACTAGACCCCCGTCCCAGATCTGGGGAGAGAACCCAGGAGTCCTGGCTCCCAGCCCCACTGCTGTAACCTACTAGACCAGACTTCTCTCCCAGAGCAGGGGATGGAACCCAGGCGTCCTGATCCTTATAGAAAGTATCACCAGAGTGTGGGTTAGTTACTGAGCTCGCATGGCCAGACCATCAGGGCCCCTGGGTTTGACATCCTGAGCAGCAGGGAAGGGGGGAGGGGCAGGTACCAGGGTCCGTGGGTCTGATCTGGGGTGGGGGGAGATATGGGGCTGGATGGGCCCATGGAGAGCTGCTACAGAACAGTTACAGTCCCCTCTCCTGACCCCTCCCCCCAACCCATCCCCAGCAACCCTGGAAACTCCCCCCCCCCCAAGCCCCTGGGCCCCCATCCCTCCCCTGTCAGACCCCAAACCCACTGCCCCAGTCCCCACCCAGCCCCCTACCAGCTCCTCTGAGCCAAGTGAATGGAAAACAATGCCCCAAGGCAAAGACACCCCCTGCTCCATCCAGCCCCCCTCCCCCCGACATTCTGCCCCGAACCTCTCAGAATTCATTAGTGTTTCCGTAAAGGGAATTCATAGCTGGGGGGCCCAGCAGCCCAACCAGGCGTGTAAGTGTGAGCTCGGCTCGGCTCCCCTGACACCTCCAGAACCCCCCCCACACACACACCCCCTGGGGGCGACTGGCACCCAGCCGTGCCTGGGCACCTCCGCACCTGCCCCAGGGCAGGTCTGCTCCTTTCTCCGTCAGCGCAGGAGGAGAGGATCTGACAGACACACTGGGAAAGGGTGGGGGGAGGGGGGAAATGGAGCTGAGATTTTGCTCTCCCCCATCCCCCTCTGTATCCCTGCCAGAGCATAGGATAGCCCACAATGCTCTGGGCCTCCAGAAGGGGAAATTGAGGCAGATTTAGTAATGGAACTCAGGAGTCCTGGCTCCCAGCCCTTCCCCTCCAACCACTGGTCCCCACTCCCCTCCCACCACTGGTCCCCACTCCCCTCCCAGAGCTGGGACAGAACCCAGCAACCACCTCCTCAGGAAGTCTGTAGGGGATGATTCCGGAAATTGCAGACTCGCAGGTCTCATTTGGTTCTTTCCCCGGAGCACCCCATGGGGTGGAGGAAAGGCTGGGGGACAGCTCCCCACTGCCTGCTACCCTTCTCCCCCCATGGGGGCCGTATCACAGCACCCCACTATGGGCATTCATTGGGGCCCCTTCCCAGTAAGATCCTGAAGGGGCGGGACAGGCACTGGGGAGCAGGATAATTATCCTGCCCTGGGCTTAGTGCATTTACTCCCCCCCACACACACACAGACACATACATACCCCCTGCCCGCCCGCCCGCCCAAAACACACAGCTTGGCACCATCATCCTGAATGGCAAAGGCCAGAGGAGCTCGCTCAAGGTCAGGATGCCAGTAGCAGAGCTGGGGAGAGAACCCAGGAGTCCTGGCTCCCAGACCCCACTTTCCCCTGCTCTAACCCACTAGACCCCACTCCCCTCCCAGAGCCAGGGAAAGAACCCAGGAGTCCTGGCTCCCAGCCCTCCCTCCCACTAGAACCCACTAGACTCCACTCCCCTCCTAGAGTCAGGGAAAGAACCCAGGAGTCCTGGCTCCCAGCCCGCCACTGTAGCCAGTGTTGTGTGTGCAGAGTCCTGGGAAGGAAGGCTAAGAAGACCCCTCCAAAACCAGCCATTGCTCAGCCCACTTTGGGGATAGTGGAGGATATGGCCCGGGGGGACCCAACTGATCCCCACCCCACAAGCCCAGGTCCCCATCCCCCCAGCTCCTACCTATGTGGGCGAGGCAGCTCAGGGCCAGGATGCAGGGGAGCAGGGCTGACATCTCCGTGATGGGTTGGGGAGCCCTTGGGGGATCCAGCTCCCGTTCCGGTCCGCTGCTGGCACTGGGATGGGGATCGGTAAATCCACACTGCAGCTCTGCTCTGGATTCCTCTACACCCACCCGGGGGGAGGGTGGTGGTCAGGACTCCTGGGTTCTATCCCAACTCAGGGAGGGAAGAGGAGGGAGGTCTAGTGGTTAGTGTGTGGGGGCTGGGAGCCAGGACTCCTGGGTTCTATCCTGAGCTCTGGGAGGGGACGGGGGTCTAGTGGTTGGGGGAGCTGGGAGCCAGGACTCCTGGGTTCTCTCTCGATCCCAAGAACCCGCTCTGCACAGCCAGGCTGATGATGCTCTGGAGTCCTTCAGCTCTGGGGATAGCGACTCATTGAGGCCAGCAGCCGGCAGGCCCCGCCCAGGGTGTGCACTGATTGGTGGAGAGGGTGCTCTCATTAATAAAAAAGATCACACACACAGAGCCTGGGTCATCTGCTGCTGAGTGGGGGAAGGGGGAGCCCGGCCCCTCATCCCAGACAGAGTGTTTCCCCCCCCCCAGCGGCATGAGAAGGGCATTGGGGATATGGGGTGTTGGGGGTGTGTGTAGGTAGATAGGTGTGTTACACAACACAGTGCTCACATGCATGGATCAAGCCAGCTTACAAGATGAGTAAAGGGGAAAGTGGGCACACAACACATGCACCTCCACAACCCCAGGAGGGGTGTGACCCGGTGTGTGTGCAGTGGTGTTGCTGTGCATAGCGGGATATGTGTGTGTCTGTGGGTTGCAGATGGAGTAAGTGTGCACATTCTGGGTGTCATTTGTGTGTCTCTGCACTGTGCTCATGTGTTGCAGTTGGTGTGTGCAGTGTGAGCACAACCGGAGCTGGTTGCTCCCCTTGCTGGGAGGCCTAAGAATAGGAACTAGGAATCCCAGGGGGCAGCCACTGCACAACAACCTGACGCAACCCCCGGCTTCCTGCCAGCTCCTCGCCAGGCACAGCCTGCGGCCCCCTCAGCTTGGCTAGATCCTCAGCCCCCAGCCCCAACAGCTCCATCTTCCCCAGCCTGGCCTGCTCCCCCTCCTTGGTTCCACCCTCTTTCTCTGGTTGCCCCTGTTCTTTCTTGGCCTTTCCCAGCTGCCTACCCTCATGCCACCTCTCTCTGCCTGGGCAGGTAGCACCAGCTGACAGAGCACATCCCCCAGCCTATGGCCCTGCCCCCGGTGAGTCTTGCACCCACATGAGTGGAAATGTCATGGGGCTGGGAATTTCCCCCGATCTGTTCCCAAATATCTCTTGGGAGTTTGTGCAACAGGGGAAATGGGAGAAGCTGAGACCTCATGGAGTTGACTCACCCCACACAGGGGGATAGAACCCAGGCATCCTACGTCCCAGCCCCCCACCTCTAAGCACTAGACCACAGAACTCCTGACTGCCCTCTCCCACTTTAATCACTAGTCCCCACTCCCTTCCCAGGGCCAAGGATAGAACCCAGGAGTCCTGGCTCTCAGCCCCCCCCCTGCTCTCTGTGCTAGGCCATGCTGCAGGCACATGCCTGCCCTGCCAGTCCCCGGGGTGATGAGGGTGAATGGGAAGCAGATTGTGCTGGGGTGTGTGTGGAGGGGGGGAGATTTAAGGGGATTTCTGCTGGTTTGTGTTTTCTTTGCTAGACAGATTTAAGCCCCCACCTCTGTTTCGGCGTGTTTGTGCAGTGCGTATAGTTCTGTGTGTACCTGCGTGTTCATGTGTGTTTCGGCATGTTTGTGCAGCGTGTGTAGCTCTGCATGTACCACGCCTTGGTGTTGCTGTATCTCTGGGGTCAGTGAGCGGGACTGTGTCTGGCTCTGGGTGTGTCCAGAGGACTGTCGCAGAGTGCTGTGAGTGGGGGGTGTAGCTCGGAGACACCCAGCGAGCCGCCCTTGGAATCTGTCCCAAGAGGATTTGGAAAGAATATTCTGAAGATTTGGGGATTAAACAGAAAAAAAAATTGGCATCTGTATGGAGTGGGGGAGGGGAAATCACTGGGGCTGGGGGCAGGGCCCAGCCGCACCAGAGCTCCCTGAGCACTGGGAGGCAGGACTCCAACATACAATTCCCATGTCCTTGAGTCTAACCACTACACCACACTTCCCTCCCAGAGTTAGGGAGAGAACCCAGGCGTCCCAGCTCCCAGCTCTCCCTCCCCCCACTCCAGCCCTCCCCGAGCTGGGGATGGAACCCAGGAGTCCTGGTGGCACAAACTCTTCCTAAGAGACCATCTAGGTCCCAATCCTTCGCTGGTGCCATCGGCTCACAGTGCGGGGGGGTGGGCACTGCTCCCCCAACACCTGCCCCTCACCCCCCCCCCCCGCATCTGAATGGTGAGTGGCCCATCAATTGGTGCGGGCGTCAGGAAAAGCTGTCGGGCTTCCCAGGCTCAGCAGGGCCCGTCGCCTGGGTAACGGGGCCTTGTGGGAACGGGGCCTGCTGCGGCCCTATTGAGGGCGGGCGATGGAGGAGGGGGACAAAGTCCCCAAGGGAGGAGTGTGAAAAGGCCAAGGGACACCCCCCCCCAAGCCCCGGCAACATGTGGCTGCACTCCCACCCAGATCCGCGCCCCCCAGCTGCCCGGCAGTCCAATCACCAGCCCCTGCCCAGAGTGGGGGGCTGGGAGCTCTCTCCCTAGCTCTGGGAGAGGAGTGGGGTCTGGTGGGTTAGAGCAGGGGGGCTGGGAGCCAGGACACATGGGTTCACTCCCTAGCTCTGGGTTGGAGATGGGGTGCAGGTGTTAGAGTAAGGAGTCTGGGGGCTAGGATGCCTGGGTTCTCTTCCTATCTCGGGAGGGAGGGTGGCCTGGTGGGTTAGAGCAGGGGGGCTGGGAGCCAGGACTCCTGGGTTCTATCTATGCCTTGATGTGTTTTGACTCTTAGACAATGGTTCTTCCCAGCACTTGGGAGGGTTCCTGTTTGTTGTGGGGCCCTGTAATGGGTCAGTGAGTTCTCACACCCCAGTTTGATTCATGACAAGGGCCCAGCTGGTACTAAACTGGGCCCCTCAGCAGGAAGGTAAGGGCTGAATGGACTAAGGGGAGAAAGCTCCTTCCCCACCCCAGAAGGTTTCCCTCGCCTTTGACCCTCACTTGCCCAGCATTGAGATGCCACCACCTCTGGAGCGGGGCAGCTGGGGGACAACTGCACAGCTGGGGCAGGAAGTGAAGGAGAATCCCGTACCTGAGCACAACCCCCGTGTGTGTGTGTGTGGAGGGGGGGCATCAGCCTGCAGATGTGGCCTGGAGATTGGGGTTAACAGGCCCCAGCATCATGTCTCTTGGGAGCTTTTTTCCGAGCGCGCGCCCGGGGGGACTGCGGGGTGAGATCATGGAAGAAAGTGGGGCAGAGCGCGGAGGGTAATTACCTCCGGCGGGAGGCTGGCTTCGTGCCATGCATGGAGCCGAGGCTGTGGCCAGGGCACCAGCTCCAGGGGGAGCGCGACCTGTGGAAAATAAACAGCGCCTGGTGATGGGGCTAATTAAAGCACCTTCCGTGAGCCGCCTGGGGACAGCGTGCCAGGGCTTCTCCGCGCTGGCTGTGGGTTGGACCCTCGGGGCGGTGGCGGGGGGGTTTAGTGGATGGAGTGCAGGGAACAAGGGGGGCATCTGTATGCGGTGGGGGATGGGGGGATGGTGTCACAGTTTGTGGTTGAAAGGAGATTGACCCCTAGCTGGAACCTTGTCCCAGAGTGCACCCCTGTATACTCTGCCTCCCACTGCACCACCATATATCCTTCTTCCCCCCTCTACCCTCCACTCTGCCCTCTATAGACAGCCACATTATATCCCCATGTACCCTGCCCCCACTGTCCCCCAGTATACACAGCCCCATTATATCCCCAATGTACCCTTCCCCCACTGTGCCCTGCCCCCACTGCACCCCAATATACAGAACCTCATTATATCCCCCATGTACCCTGCCCCTCAATATACACAGCCCCATTATATCTCCATATACCCTGCCCCAAATGTACCCCAATATACACAGCCCCATTATATCCCCCATGTACCCTGCCCCCAGTGCCCCCCAATATTCACAGCCCCATTATATCCCCAATGTACCATGCCCCCAGTGCCCCCCAATATACAGAGCCACATATATCTCCATATACCCTGCCCCCACTGCGCCCTGCCCCACTGCACCCCAATACAGACAGCCCCATTATATCCCCCATTTACCCTGCTCCCACTCCCCCCAATACACAGAGCCCCATATATCTCCATATAACCTGCCCCCACTGTGCTCCCCCCCCACTGCACCCCCAAGACTCCCTGCTCCCCCAGACTCATTGGGTACCCTACCCTGCCCCCCATCTCCTCCCCCCACCTTGGCCTGCCTGCCTGTGGCGCCCTGTTGCCATTCAGGGGCTGACAGGCAGTGATGGACGGTGTGGCGGCCATCTGCTCCCCATGTGCGGACGGGCTGGTAGTCGTCTGCCCTCGCCAAGGGCCGCGGAGGCCTTCAGATGGGGCCAGGCCTCCGCGGCCATCGTGGCCTTGTGTCCACAACGGGCACTGAGCCTGCCCTGATTGTGGGGAGTCCTACCCTTTGCCCCCCAGCAGGGCAACATGGATGCTGATGTGATCCCCACAGCCTCCTTCGACTCACAGGGGAAACTTGGGATCAGAGAATGGTTCCCAGGAGTCCTGGCTGTCAGCCCCCCCTTGCTCTAACCACTAGACCCCACTCCCCTCCCACAGCCGGGGTGGGGGGGCAGAACCCAGGGGTCCGGGGTCCGAGCTCCCATAGGCAGAACGATGAGGGGGCACATCCTGGGTGTGGGGGGGAGCAGGCCGGGGTGCTGGGCTTTGCAACAGGCTTCCCCTCCGTTCTCCATGCCAGGCCCTGTCCCCTAACTCCCATTCCTCCTTCAGGAGCTACCTCATGAGCTGCCCATTTCAGTTACAGGCCAATGTACCTGCCACAGACAGTGGGTCGAGTGGTTTAGAGCAGGGAGGGCTGGGAATCAGGCCTCCTGAGTTCTATCCCCAGCTCTGGGAGGGGAGTGGGGTCTAGTGATTAGAGCAGAGGAGCTGGGAGCCAGGACTCCTGGGGTCTGTTCTTAGCTGTAACCTTGTAGAACCCACTGCCTAAAGCTGTGCCTCAGTTTCCCCATCTGTGAATTTGACACAATCGCCCAGAGCAGGATGGGGAATTTCAGCCTTGGGCAGAGGCTGGACAGCAGCTGTGAGCAGGACACTGAGCTCCCTCTGCCTTTACAAAGCACCTCTCGTGTTGGAGCAGGGGAGGAGGGCAGGCTGAGACCAGCCCCAATCCCTAGGCCCTTAGGCTGGGCTGCTGGGACTTTAACTTCTCATGAGCACTTCACAGGGCTTCAGAGCCCCCAGGGCTGCCGCTGCCCACCCGGATATCTGCGTCTGAGAGGGGAGGGGGGAACTGCCCCTCACCCAGCTAGCTAGCTAGCTAGCTATCATCCCCAGGCACATCTATCTATCTATCTATCCCCAGACACCCTCTCTAGCTAGCTATCCTGGCAGTTGGTTTACTATATAACCAAGTGCCAGCCCCTCCTCCCCCTTTTGTCCCTATGAGGCGAGGCGGGCGGGGGGCCCGCTCTCACAATGACGACCTCTGCCCCCCTCCCCGGGGTCGGGGACCCCGATTGTACTGCCACGTCGTGCTTCATTAAATCTTGATCGGAGTTCATTAAAAGTGTGGTTTGGACATTCCTGCATAGTCTATTAATCCTGGCCCCCCGCCCCCACCCCCTCCGCTCCCAGCCGCGGCACCATTATCCCCTGCAGGGGTCACAAAAGTACCATCTGTTTCTGCCGCGTTCATTCCCTGCTGACATGTTGGCAGCGCGGGAGGGAGGGGATGGGGGGCTGCGTAGCTGGGCCTGCCCGCCTTCCTCTGGGCATTTCCCTGTGGCCTCCTTCCCTCGCTGGGGTGAAGAGCCTGGGGACTGGCAAGCTATGGACCTAGCTAACCCCAGACACCCCCTCTGTCTGTCTATCCCCATCCACCCCATCTATCTATCTATCTATCTATCTATCTATCTATCTATATATCTATCCCCATACACCCCCTCTATCTATCTATCTATCTATCTATCTATCTATCTATCTATCTATCTATCTATCTATCTATCCCCATCCACCCCATCTATCTATCTATCTATCTATCTATCTATCTATCTATCTATCTATCTATCTATCCCCCCTGTCTGTTTGGGGTGCAGGCCAGTCGGTCTCCATGGCCCATTCTAATAGGCTGCTTCTCTATAGAACGGGGCACCTGTTAAAGGACATGGCAAAATGTAGTTCACCCCAAATCTTCATAGACCCCAAATCTTCATAGACGATGGAGACAGGAATGGCTTTCACTCCTCTCCCTGGCCTGGGGCTGGAGAAAATAGAAGAAAGGGTCTGTGTCCCATTCACCACCGCCTGAGCCAGCCAGTGCCCCCACTCCGGGGCTGGATTACAGCCATCACCCCCTGGAGGAGAAAGGCTCCATCTCCCATTCCCCACCCACCTTGATGGGTAGGTCTTACAGTTGCATGGGGCTGTGTGTGGTGGGGGACACAGAGACAGGCTCACCCCACTGGGGACCCCTTCATTCCCAGCACCGGCATCATTGTCCATGCTCAGTTCTCTGGGAAGTATTGAATTTGGATTTTCGGGAAGCTCTCTAATCCCTTCAAATGGATGGAAGATGGAGGCCAATACCCCAGCCAAGGTCATGGTGCCCACCAGAGCAGGCCTAGAGCAGTGCTGGGGGGAAATACCCCAGGGTTGGCTTCACCACACCAGCAGGCCTCATTTGGGTGACAGGACCAGGGTTAAGCTACAGGACAAAGTGGGGGGTGGTGAAGAGGGGCAAGATGGGGTGGCAGGACCCCATTTTCCTCATGGGGGGATCTTTCAAAATTTTGGGATGGTCTGAAATTTGTTTGGATTCCACCGACCACCCAGAGATCCCAGCATGGGAATCTAGAGGTGGATGGCGGATTCCTTATGGCCCCTGCCCCACAACACCCCCTCACCCTGGCGTCTGGGCACATGTCCAATTTCATGCCCGCCGTCCAAGCGGCTGGTGTGTTTGGGGTGGGGTGAGGGCAGGTGGCCCCTCGCTAATCCTGTAATCTCGTTAAGAAAAGATGATTAATTGCCAACAATCCTTACAATTAATCAGAAAAGGGGACAGGGAGAGGAGAGGCTGGTGAGGGGCGAGGGCGGGTTGGCTGGCAGTGACAGGTCACCAGACTGGCATTGTTCGTGTGGGGTGGGGGCAGGTATTTGGGGGGACTGTGATGAGAGGTGGCATCAACTGGAAACAAGGCGGGAGGGGCCGAGGGGGCCGATCCTGCCCGTTGATCCGTATTTCCTAGCTGTGGATTTTCGCACAGTCGATCGGTTTAAAGCACACGGCCTTAAACCCCTCGCTCTGCTGGCGGATTAAGCCCTCAGCCCGTTTGCACAGGGCATATGTCGTGCCATTATGTTCACACACACACACACACACACACACACACGCGCGCGCGCGCACACACACACACCCCCTGTTGGCATTTTGCCGCCACCTGATGGCCAAGCGGTGCGATGCCGGGTGACTCCCACCCGCTGGGCCTGTCTCACAGCAAATTCTTTACAGGATTAAATCATTAATGGCTAGAGGGAGGCTGTGGCGAGGGGCGTGAAAGCTGGGCACCCCCCAGAGGTCCAGGCAGACGAATTCTTCACCCCTTTGGAACACCCTGGGAAAATGCCGGGCAGGCAAGGAAATGGATTTCCTGCCCACAGCCCCAATAACTCCAGAGCTCTGTGGAAAAGAAGGAGAATCTCTGGGACGGGAAGCCAGAGCATCTGGCATGGCACTGGGCACGCAACCGGGCCAGTAACAAGAATCCACCCTCCGAACAGCTCCCAGAGAGGGAAAAGTTTAAGGGCTCTGCAATGCGCAGGCCAGGAAAGGCGGGGATAGCAGACCCTTGGTCCTGGCCTTCCTTCACGGGCCTTGTGGAGAGCAAGGTGGCCTGCATTGTCCTCCACATGCTCTGCTGTTATATCATTGGTTCTGAGCCAATCACATGCTTCAGGGTGGCAGCCGAGCACCTGTAGCGGTCAGGAAGAGTTCCTCCCCCCGCCCCCTACAATGCACAACTGGCCAGATGGCTTCTGTTTTTTTCTTTCCCTGCCTTCCTCTGCAGCATCAGGGATCAGCCACAGCTGGGGACAGGACACCGGGCGGGGTTACCCCCTACTAGGGAGCTCTTTCTGGTGGGTCTTGCACTCGTGCTCAGGGCAGGCTGATCGTCAGACAGGGCTGGAAGTGGACAGTAGTGGGGACACCCAGGGCCTGGAGCCACCCAAGGCATGGAGATGCCATGGACACCGATGGCTGTAATGCCAGACTGGGCGCCGGGATCCCATCGCCTGGGGAACGGGCCCTGCTGTGTGTGTGGGGGGGCAGCGCTGGTGCCAGCTGGTGGGAGGGACGGCGGGAGGACAGGGAGCATCACCCAGAGCTGGAATCTCGTCCCTTCCCCTCACTCTGTGGGCAGCCGGAGGCAAAACTACTCAAAACAAAATACAAAACTACTCAAGACACTACTCAAGATTGTTAAGTCCCAGGCAGACTGCGAAGAGCTACAAAAGGATCTCACAAAACTGGGCAACAGAATGGCAGATGAAATTTATTGTTGATAAATGCAAAGTAATGCACATTGGAAAACATAATCCCAACTGTACATATAAAATGATGGGGTCTAAATTAGCTGTTACCACTCAAGAAAGAGATCTTGGAGTTATTATGAATAGTTCTCTGAAAACATCCACTCAATGTGCAGCAGCAGTCAAAAAAGTGAACAGAATGTTGGGAATCATCAAGAAAGGGATAGATAATAAGACAGAAAATCTCATATTGCCTCTATATAAATCCATGGTATGCCCACATCTTGAATACTGTGTGCAGATGTGGTCACCCCATGTCAAAAAAGATATATTGGAATTGGAAAAGGTTCAGAAAAAGGCAACAAAAATGATTAGGGGTATAGAACGGCTTCCGTATGAGGAGAGATTAATAAGACTGGGACTTTTCAGCTTGGAAAAGAGACAACTAAGGGGGGGATATGATAGAGGTGTATAAAATCATGAGTGGTGTGGAGAAAGTAAATAAAGCAGTGTTATTTACTCCTTCTCATAATACAAGAACAAGGGGCCATCAAATGAAATTAATAGGCAGCAGGTTTAAAACAAACACAAGAAAGTATTTTTTCACGCAACGCACTGTCAACCTGTGGAACTCCTTGCCAGAGGGTGTTGTGAAGGCCGATATTATAACGGGGTTCAAAAGGGAGCTAGATAGATTCATAGAAGATAGGTCCATCAATGGCTATTAGCCAGAATGGGCAGGAATGGTGTCCCTAGCCTCTGTTTGCCAGAAGCTGGGATTGGGTGACAGGGCCTGGATCATTCCCTCTGGGCACCTGGCATTGGCCACTGTCGGTAGACAGGATACTGGGCTTGATGGACCTTTGGTCTGACCCAGTCTGGCCGTTCTTATGTTCTTGGCACACACCGGCTGGCGTAGCCCCACAGGGATTCTCCTTCCCAGAGCTGGGGACACTGTGTGGGGGGATACGGGGTGGGACAGGCCCATAGGTCTGATTGGGGGGTGGTGATATCGGATGGGAAGGGCCCATGGGTCTGATGGGGG
>QXTE01000436.1:420570-459665 GCA_003942145.1 Platysternon megacephalum
ATCTATCTATCTATCTATCTATCTATCTATCTATCTATATATCTATCCCCATACACCCCCTCTATCTATCTATCTATCTATCTATCTATCTATCTATCTATCTATCTATCTATCTATCTATCCCCATCCACCCCATCTATCTATCTATCTATCTATCTATCTATCTATCTATCTATCTATCTATCTATCCCCCCTGTCTGTTTGGGGTGCAGGCCAGTCGGTCTCCATGGCCCATTCTAATAGGCTGCTTCTCTATAGAACGGGGCACCTGTTAAAGGACATGGCAAAATGTAGTTCACCCCAAATCTTCATAGACCCCAAATCTTCATAGACGATGGAGACAGGAATGGCTTTCACTCCTCTCCCTGGCCTGGGGCTGGAGAAAATAGAAGAAAGGGTCTGTGTCCCATTCACCACCGCCTGAGCCAGCCAGTGCCCCCACTCCGGGGCTGGATTACAGCCATCACCCCCTGGAGGAGAAAGGCTCCATCTCCCATTCCCCACCCACCTTGATGGGTAGGTCTTACAGTTGCATGGGGCTGTGTGTGGTGGGGGACACAGAGACAGGCTCACCCCACTGGGGACCCCTTCATTCCCAGCACCGGCATCATTGTCCATGCTCAGTTCTCTGGGAAGTATTGAATTTGGATTTTCGGGAAGCTCTCTAATCCCTTCAAATGGATGGAAGATGGAGGCCAATACCCCAGCCAAGGTCATGGTGCCCACCAGAGCAGGCCTAGAGCAGTGCTGGGGGGAAATACCCCAGGGTTGGCTTCACCACACCAGCAGGCCTCATTTGGGTGACAGGACCAGGGTTAAGCTACAGGACAAAGTGGGGGGTGGTGAAGAGGGGCAAGATGGGGTGGCAGGACCCCATTTTCCTCATGGGGGGATCTTTCAAAATTTTGGGATGGTCTGAAATTTGTTTGGATTCCACCGACCACCCAGAGATCCCAGCATGGGAATCTAGAGGTGGATGGCGGATTCCTTATGGCCCCTGCCCCACAACACCCCCTCACCCTGGCGTCTGGGCACATGTCCAATTTCATGCCCGCCGTCCAAGCGGCTGGTGTGTTTGGGGTGGGGTGAGGGCAGGTGGCCCCTCGCTAATCCTGTAATCTCGTTAAGAAAAGATGATTAATTGCCAACAATCCTTACAATTAATCAGAAAAGGGGACAGGGAGAGGAGAGGCTGGTGAGGGGCGAGGGCGGGTTGGCTGGCAGTGACAGGTCACCAGACTGGCATTGTTCGTGTGGGGTGGGGGCAGGTATTTGGGGGGACTGTGATGAGAGGTGGCATCAACTGGAAACAAGGCGGGAGGGGCCGAGGGGGCCGATCCTGCCCGTTGATCCGTATTTCCTAGCTGTGGATTTTCGCACAGTCGATCGGTTTAAAGCACACGGCCTTAAACCCCTCGCTCTGCTGGCGGATTAAGCCCTCAGCCCGTTTGCACAGGGCATATGTCGTGCCATTATGTTCACACACACACACACACACACACACACACACACACGCGCGCGCACACACACACACCCCCTGTTGGCATTTTGCCGCCACCTGATGGCCAAGCGGTGCGATGCCGGGTGACTCCCACCCGCTGGGCCTGTCTCACAGCAAATTCTTTACAGGATTAAATCATTAATGGCTAGAGGGAGGCTGTGGCGAGGGGCGTGAAAGCTGGGCACCCCCCAGAGGTCCAGGCAGACGAATTCTTCACCCCTTTGGAACACCCTGGGAAAATGCCGGGCAGGCAAGGAAATGGATTTCCTGCCCACAGCCCCAATAACTCCAGAGCTCTGTGGAAAAGAAGGAGAATCTCTGGGACGGGAAGCCAGAGCATCTGGCATGGCACTGGGCACGCAACCGGGCCAGTAACAAGAATCCACCCTCCGAACAGCTCCCAGAGAGGGAAAAGTTTAAGGGCTCTGCAATGCGCAGGCCAGGAAAGGCGGGGATAGCAGACCCTTGGTCCTGGCCTTCCTTCACGGGCCTTGTGGAGAGCAAGGTGGCCTGCATTGTCCTCCACATGCTCTGCTGTTATATCATTGGTTCTGAGCCAATCACATGCTTCAGGGTGGCAGCCGAGCACCTGTAGCGGTCAGGAAGAGTTCCTCCCCCCGCCCCCTACAATGCACAACTGGCCAGATGGCTTCTGTTTTTTTCTTTCCCTGCCTTCCTCTGCAGCATCAGGGATCAGCCACAGCTGGGGACAGGACACCGGGCGGGGTTACCCCCTACTAGGGAGCTCTTTCTGGTGGGTCTTGCACTCGTGCTCAGGGCAGGCTGATCGTCAGACAGGGCTGGAAGTGGACAGTAGTGGGGACACCCAGGGCCTGGAGCCACCCAAGGCATGGAGATGCCATGGACACCGATGGCTGTAATGCCAGACTGGGCGCCGGGATCCCATCGCCTGGGGAACGGGCCCTGCTGTGTGTGTGGGGGGGCAGCGCTGGTGCCAGCTGGTGGGAGGGACGGCGGGAGGGCAGGGAGCATCACCCAGAGCTGGAATCTCGTCCCTTCCCCTCACTCTGTGGGCAGCCGGAGGCAAAACTACTCAAAACAAAATACAAAACTACTCAAGACACTACTCAAGATTGTTAAGTCCCAGGCAGACTGCGAAGAGCTACAAAAGGATCTCACAAAACTGGGCAACAGAATGGCAGATGAAATTTATTGTTGATAAATGCAAAGTAATGCACATTGGAAAACATAATCCCAACTGTACATATAAAATGATGGGGTCTAAATTAGCTGTTACCACTCAAGAAAGAGATCTTGGAGTTATTATGAATAGTTCTCTGAAAACATCCACTCAATGTGCAGCAGCAGTCAAAAAAGTGAACAGAATGTTGGGAATCATCAAGAAAGGGATAGATAATAAGACAGAAAATCTCATATTGCCTCTATATAAATCCATGGTATGCCCACACCTTGAATACTGTGTGCAGATGTGGTCACCCCATGTCAAAAAAGATATATTGGAATTGGAAAAGGTTCAGAAAAAGGCAACAAAAATGATTAGGGGTATAGAACGGCTTCCGTATGAGGAGAGATTAATAAGACTGGGACTTTTCAGCTTGGAAAAGAGACAACTAAGGGGGGGATATGATAGAGGTGTATAAAATCATGAGTGGTGTGGAGAAAGTAAATAAAGCAGTGTTATTTACTCCTTCTCATAATACAAGAACAAGGGGCCATCAAATGAAATTAATAGGCAGCAGGTTTAAAACAAACACAAGAAAGTATTTTTTCACGCAACGCACTGTCAACCTGTGGAACTCCTTGCCAGAGGGTGTTGTGAAGGCCGATATTATAACGGGGTTCAAAAGGGAGCTAGATAGATTCATAGAAGATAGGTCCATCAATGGCTATTAGCCAGAATGGGCAGGAATGGTGTCCCTAGCCTCTGTTTGCCAGAAGCTGGGATTGGGTGACAGGGCCTGGATCATTCCCTCTGGGCACCTGGCATTGGCCACTGTCGGTAGACAGGATACTGGGCTTGATGGACCTTTGGTCTGACCCAGTCTGGCCGTTCTTATGTTCTTGGCACACACCGGCTGGCGTAGCCCCACAGGGATTCTCCTTCCCAGAGCTGGGGACACTGTGTGGGGGCATACGGGGTGGGACAGGCCCATAGGTCTGATTGGGGGGTGGTGATATCGGATGGGAAGGGCCCATGGGTCTGATGGGGGTAGGGGGGAGAGGATATGGGGCGGGATGGGCCCATGGATCTGATCCGGGGTGGGAAGGATACGGGGCGGGATGAGCCCATAGGTCTGAACGGGGGCGGGGGATACGGGGCAGGACGGGCCTATTTGTCTGATGGGAGGGGAGGATACGGGGCTGTAGGGCCATGGGTCTGATCGGGGTGGGACGGAGAACACGGGGCAGGATGGGCCCATGGGACTGGTCAGGGGTGGGGTAGGGAAGCAGGTTACGTGTCAGGGGTGGTTGGGCATCGGGGCACCTCAGTCCCTCCTGTTCTCTGCCTTGGCACTCAGCAGCTGAGTTTCCTGAGGCCTGAAATGCTCCAACCTAAAGTTACGGGGTTCATTATCCAGGGTTCTGTGGTGGCCCCCGGCATGGGCTCTCCTGGCGCGCCGACTAGACGGTTGGGCGTTGAACTCCATGACACTGTGAATGGCGGATACACGGGGGGCGGCGAGGCACAGAGGGCGGGGGATGCAGAGGGGAAGGCGCCTGCACATACAGCCACCAAGCCCTGGCTTTCTGTCCCCACCCCCAAATCCCAGAACAAGTCCCCCCCCCTCCCTCCACCCGCCAGAGCCTGCAGCTCCTGTCTATGTCAGGGCCGGCAGTGGACAGTAGGGGGGACACCCAGGGCCTGGAGCCACCCAAGGCGTGGAAATGCCATGGACGCCGACGGCTGTAACGCCAGACTGGGCGCCGGGATCCCATCACCTGGGGAACGGGCCCTGCTCTGTGTGTGTGTGTGTGTACGCAGGCAGATGGGCGCGTATGCCCCTGCTGGACGGAACTAGCCCTGCTCTGTGTATCATACCCCTTGTACTGCTCCTGGCTGCGGGGGATTCTCTTGCAGCTGATCCCTGAGCGGTGGGGTGGGTGGGAGCAAGTGCTGAGCTCTTGCCCTGAGGAGCTCTGAGCCCAGCCAGCCCCTCGCTTGCCTCTGCCTTATCCTGTAATTAACTGAGCCGCCCCCAGGAACTCCAGCCGCATCCCTGGGCCAGGTTCACAGGCCGGTGGAGGCAGCGCTGGGAGATGTCCCAGCTGGTGCCAGCTGGCGGGAGGGATTGGGGGAGGGCAGGGGGCGTCACCCAGGACTGGAATCTCGTCCCTTCCCCTCACTCTGCAGGCAGCCGGAGGCTGGGCACACACCGGCTGGCGTAGCCCCACGGGGATTCTCTTGCCCAGAGCTGGGGACACTATGTGGGCCTGGGCACTGGGTGAGTGGGGGGATACGGGGTGGGACAAGCCCATAGGTCTGATTGGGGGGTGGTGATATCGAATGGGAAGGGCCCATGGGTCTGATGGGGGGGATACGGGGCTGGATGGGCCCATGGGTCTGATCGGGGTAGGGGGGAGAGGATATGGGGCGGGACGGGCCCATGGATCTGATCCCGGGTGGGAAGGATACGGGGCGGGATGAGCCCATAGATCTGAACGGGGGCGGGGGATATGGGGCGGGATGGGCCCATAGGTCTGATCCGAGAGGAGATACGGGGCAGGACGGGCCTATTTGTCTGATGGGAGGGGAGGATACGGGGCTGTAGGGGCCATGGGTCTGATCGGGGTGGGAGGGAGAACACGGGGCGGGATGGGCCCATGGGACTGGTCAGGGGTGGGGTAGGGAAGCAGGTTACGTGTCAGGGGTGGTTGGGCATCGGGGCACCTCAGTCCCTCCTGTTCTCTGCCTTGACATTCAGCATTAGGGGGGACACCCAGGGCCTGGAGCCACCCAAGGCGTGGAAATGCCATGGACGCCAATGGCTGTAACGCCAGACTGGGCGTCGGGATCCCATCACCTGGGGAACGGGCCCTGCTCTGTGTGTGTGTGTGTGTACGCAGGCAGATGGGCGCGTATGCCCCTGCTGGATGGAACTAGCCCTGCTCTGTGTATCATACCCCTTGTACTGCTCCTGGCTGCGGGGGATTCTCCTGCAGCTGATCCCTGAGTGGTGGGGTGGGGGCAAGTGCTGAGCTCTTGCCCTGAGGAGCTCTGAGCCCAGCCAGCCCCTCGCTTGCCTCTGCCTCATCCTGTAATTAACTGAGCCGCCCCCAGGGACTCCAGCCGCATCCCTGGGCCAGGTTCACAGGCCGGTGGAGGCAGCGCTGGGAGATGTCCCAGCTGGTGTCAGCTGGCGGGAGGGATGGGGGGAGGGCAGGGGGCGTCACCCAGGACTGGAATCTCGTCCCTTCCTCTCACTCTGCAGGCAGCCAAAGGCTGGGCACACACCCGCTGGCGTAGCCCCACGGGGATTCTCTTGCCCAGAGCTGGGGACACTGTGTGGGCCTGGGCACTGGGTGAGTGGGGGGATATGGGGTGGGACAGGCCTATAGGTCTGATGTGGGGGTGGTGATATGGGATGGGAAGGGCCCATGGGTCTGATGGGGGGGAGATGGGGCTGGACGGGCCATGGGTGTGTTCCGGGGAGGGCGGGGGCGGGATAAGGGGCAGCATGGGCCTATTGGTCTGATGGGAGGGGAGGATACGGGGCTGGACGGGCCCATGGTTCTGATCAGGGGTGAGAGGGAGAACATGGGGCGGGATGGGCCCATGGCACTGATTGGGGTGGGAGAGAGGAAGCAGGTTACGTCCCCAGCATCTCACTCCGGCAGCAGGACTGGCCTCCAGGCTCGGGAGAAGGGGCACGGCCAGGGGGATGAAGGGCAGCGCCCCCTAGTGCCATGCTGGGGAGATGGGGCATGGCCAGGGGGATGAAGGGCAGCACCCCCTAGTGCCATGCTGGGGAGATGGGGCACGGCCGGGGGGATGAAGGGCAGCGCCCCCTGGAACCAGACTCGGGAGAAGGGGCATGGCCAGGGGGATGAAGGGCAGCGCCCCCTAGTGCCATGCTGGGGAGATGGGGCACGGCCGGGGGGGTGAAGGGCAGCGCCCCCTAGTGCCATGCTGGGGAGATGGGGCACTGCCAGAGGGAAGAAGGACAGAGCCCCGTATCGCCAGAGTGGGGAGATGGGGTATGGCCAGGGGGATGAAGGGCAGCGCCCCCTAGTGCCATGCTGGGGAGATGGGGCACGGCCGGGGGGATGAAGGGCAGCGCCCCCTAGTGCCATGCTGGGGAGATGGGGCATGGCCAGGGGGATGAAGGGCAGCGCCCCCTGGAACCAGGCTCGGGAGAAGGGGCATGGCCAGGGGGATGAAGGGCAGCGCCCCCTAGTGCCATGCTGGGGAGATGGGGCACGGCCGGGGGGGTGAAGGGCAGCGCCCCCTAGTGCCATGCTGGGGAGATGGGGCACTGCCAGAGGGAAGAAGGACAGAGCCCCGTATCGCCAGAGTGGGTTGATGGGGTATGGCCAGGGGGATGAAGGGCAGCCCCCCCAGGCCAGACGGCAGAGATGGGTCATCACCTGGGGGATGAAGAGCAGTGCCCCATAGCGCCAAGCTGGGGAGAAGGGGCACAGCCAGGCGTCAAATTCAGCGCCCCCTAGCGCCAGGTGGGGAGATGGGGCTTTGCCAGGGGATGAAGGGCAGTGCTCCCTAGAGCCAGCCTGGGGAGAAGGAACATGGCCGGGGGGAGGAAGGGTGGTTCCCCTTAGCGCTAGGCTGAGGAGATGGGGCATGGGTGGGGGAGGAAGGGCAGAACCTCCTAGAGCCAGGCTGGGAAGATGGGGCATGGGTGGGGGAGGAAGGGTGGTACCCCTTAGCGCTAGGCTGAGGAGATGGGGCATGGGTGGGGGATGAAGGGCAGAACCCCCTAGAGCCAGGCTGAGGAGATGGGACACAGTTGTATTTCAATATATCTCCAATTGTATTTCAGATTCACAACCATCCACAGTGGTCCCAATTTATCCTCCCAACCTGTCCCAGCAGCACTGGTGGGGATGGTGTCCAAGGGACCAGTCACCACGTTCCTCTGTCTTCTCCTTGGTGCCTTCACAAGAGGTGAGAGAACTTCCGCCGATGTTCTCTGCAGACGATCATCTCCAAGTAGTGACAGGAGCCAGACACGGACCGACTCTCCCCTGCCACTCAGCCACCTGTTCCCCATTGCTCACAGCTCTCCCAAACAAAATCCTGCCAGGCTGAAGTTTTCCATGATGGGTCTCGCTCCAGAGGGCACCATTTTTGGGAAGTTTTGTTCAAGTCTGAGCTTTCCTGAGTTACAGCCAGAGGAGGAGGGATAGCTCAGTGGTTTGAGCATTGACCTGCTAAACCCAGGGTTGTGAGTTCAATCCTGAGGGGGGCCACTTAGGGATCTGGGGCAAAAATTGGTCCTGCTAGTGAAGGCAGGGGGCTGGACTCGATGACCCTTTGGGGTCCCTTCCAGCTCTATGAGATAGGTATATCTCCATATATTATTATTTATTATTATCCCAAGCCCCAAAAGTCATCAGTGTTGGGTTTTTTTGCCCAGCTGTAATGCCAAAACACCTGTACCAATTTCCTTCAAACTTGGCTTGTTTTGGAGCTCTCACTGGCATCTAAACAACAAGCCAAGCAGGATGAGAAATGGAATAAGGGGATTTAAAGTTACAGATATTTCCATCTCTATTTCCACCAATTATCCCATCAGAAATTTTGCATGTAAGTCAATTGAGAAAATCTGGGCCAATTTCTTTCAATCTTGGCTCACTTTGGAGTTCACAGGAAGATCTAAAGAACAGGCCAAGTTGGATGAAAATGGAACAAAGGATTTAAAGTCACATGGTGCTTCAGCATATTGTATCTTTCTGAGCTTGGGCGAGAAGGTGGGCCAGAGTGGGGGATTCTGGTGTGTGATTTCCTGGAATAATTAATTAATACTTAATTTTGACATGAAATCTTTAAAAATTAGAGGTTAATTAAGTCCCTCCTGTGTTTCCTCTCCCAGGGGCCAGTACCCAGCAGGCTTTCAGAGTGGAGCCAGATAACATCACAGTCCTGGAAGGGGCTGTGGCTATCTTGCAGTGCGTGGTGGACAATCCCTCAGGCGTGGTCCAGTGGGTGAAGGATGGGTTGCTGCTAGGACCAGACACAAACATCCCCGGATTCCCCCGCTACAGTATGACGGGAGCCCCCAGCAAAGGCGAGTGGGTTGGTCTGCCCTCCAGACAGCCAGATGGGGCTAAGTGCGTCTATCCCTCCCACCCCCAGTTCAGCCATTGTGGCTGTGAACCAGCTCTGGGGACACCTGTGTGTGTGAGAGCCCTGACTGGCCCAGTTCTAGGACTCCTGGGTTCTATCCCTGGCTCTGGGAGGGGAGTGAGGTCTAGTCGCTAGAGTGGGGCTGGGAGCCAGGAGCACAGAACCCAGGCGTCCGGGCCGTATAGATTCACCATTCCCTCTGTGTCCTGCCCAGCAGGGGAGCACCACCTGCGGATTGTGGGCAGCCGGCTGGCAGACGACGGGGGCTACGAGTGCCAGGCGGGGCGCTCCAAGGAGAGCCCAGCCATCGTGTCGCGCACGGCGCTGCTCAGTGTGCTGGGTGAGCTGCCAGGCTTGGGGCGGGAGGGTAGCCTTGGCTCTGGGGAGCTGGGGGAGGGGTGACGCTTCAGGGCCATTCCTCCTTTCCCCTCCCCCGCAGTGCCCCCCAAGACACCCGTCTTCAAGGAGTACGAGGCCAACAGCACCGTGACCTGGGTGGCTGGTGTGGAGTACACGGTGACCTGCAGCGCCGGGGACGCCAAGCCGGCTGCGGAGATCTCCTTCAGCAAGGGTGAGTGCCCCCCGTGGGTTTGATTGGGGGGGCTGGGCTGGAGGGGCCCAGGGGTCTGATCCGGGGGGGAATGGGCTGGAGGGGCCCGTGGGTTTGATTGGGGGGGCTGGGCTGGAGGGGCCCATGAGTCTGATCCGGGGGGGAATGGGCTGGAGGGGCCCAGGGGTCTGATGGGGGGGGGGATGGGCTGGAGGGGCCCATGGGTCTGATCCGGGGTGGGGAGGGGGGAATGGGCTGGAGGGGCCCATGGGTCTGATCCGGGGTGGGGTCGGGAATGGGCTGGAGGGGCCCAGGGGTCTGATCGGGGGGGGGATGGGCTGGAGGGGCCCATGGGTCTGATCAGGGAGGGGGGGACTGGGCTATTCTATGAGGCCAGCACTCATTGTATTGGACCATAATGTGAGAGGGTCTCTCTCTTTCCATATACCCCCCTCTATCTAATCCAGCCCCTCTCCCTGGTATCTGGGCACCTGTCCCCCAGGGTGCACGGCCGTGGAGTGTCTCTCAGTCACCCCATCCCATCCCCCTGGGTCTGGGCATCTCTCCCCGGGGTGCGTGGCCATGGGGGTGCCCTCAGCGATGCTGTGATATATTGGCAGCGGTGAGAGTCCTGGGAACCCCCCTCCCCTCACAACCCCTCCCGCCCCCAGGTGGCAGCCCCCTCCCCGACGTGTCGCACCAGGTGGACTCCGGGTCCAGCGAGAAGCTCTCCAGCACCGTCGCCGTGCTCAGGTGAGAGGGTCCAGGGGATGCCCACCCCAGGTCTCTTTCCCTGTTGGAGCTGGGGGGCCCTGACTTAGCCCAGGGGGTCGCCAGCCAGGTGCCCCCAGTGCCCCTTTGAGACACCAGCGCAGTTCCCCCTTCCCTCCCCAGACTCCACTAGGAGACCTGAGCCCTTTACAGCTCTGCCAGTGCCCCTCACTCCCGACCTGCAGCCCCTGCCAGCCCAGCCCTGGGCTTTTCCCACCCCCCAGGCTCTGCTCGTGCCCCTCACCCCCGACCTGCCGCTCCTGCCAGCCCAGCCCCGGGCTTCTCCCTCCCCCCAAGCCCTTCCCGTGCCCCTCACTCCCAGCCTGCAGCTCCTGCCATCCCAGCCCCGGGCTTCGCCCTCCCCCCAAGCTCTACCCGTGCCCCTCACTCCCGGCCCGCGGCCCCTGCCAGCCCCGCCCTCGGCGTCGCCCTCCCCCCCAGGCCCGCCCGCCCCCCCCCGGCCCCGCCCCCCTCCCCCCCCCAGCCCCCCCCAGGAGCCCTGCCCCCCCTCCAGCTCTGCTCGTGCCCCTCACCCCCGACCTGCCGCTCCTGCCAGCCCAGCCCCGGGCTTCTCCCTCCCCCCCAAGCTCTGCTCGTGCCCCACCCTCCCGACCCGCACCTCCTGCCAGCCCAGCCCCGGGCTTCTCCCTCCCCCCAAGCCCCCCCCGCGCCCCCCACCCCCGGCCTTCAGCCCCTGCCAGCCCAGCCCCGGGCGTCTCCCTCCCCCCCACCTCTACCTGTGCATCTCAGTCCCGGCCTGCAGCCCCTCCCAGCCCAGCCCTGGGCTTCTCCTTCCCCGCAACCTCTGCCCGGGCGCCTCACTCCCCACCAGCAGCCCCTTGTAGGCGCTAGTTCAGGGGTGGGCAGACTTTTTGGCCCGAGGGCCACATCGGGGGTGCGAAACTGTATGGAGGGCAGGGTAGGGAAGGCTGTGCGTCCCCAAACAGCCTGGCTCCCCCCCCCCCACCCCCGCCAGTGCCCCCCCCCCCCGGCCTGCAGCCCCTGGTAGGCGCTAGTTCAGGGGTGGGCAGACTTTTTGGCCCGAGGGCCACCTCGGGGTTGCGAAACGGTATGGAGGGCCGGGTAGGGAAGGCTGTGCCTCCCCAAACAGCCTGGCTCCCACCCCCTATCCGCCCCCCTCCCACTTTCCACCCCCTGACTGCCCCCCTCAGAACCCCCGCCCCATCCAACCCCCCTGCTCCTTGTCCCCTGACCGGCCAGAGTGCTGGCGGCATGGCAAGCTGAGGCTGCGGGGGAGGGGAGACAGCAGGGGAGGGGGCCGTAGTTTGCCCACTTCTGTGCTAGTTGGTATAGCCCGTTTCCCTTCTGTCCCCAGGGTCACCCCACAGAGCTTGGACAACGGGAAGAGTCTGGTCTGTGCAGCCACAAATGAGGCCATCTCGGCCTCTGTGGTGGCTGGCTTCACCATGAACATCTTGTGTGAGTAACGCTCACCATGCCCTGGGCGTCCCTTCAAGCTCGGTGGGGACTCACTCACAGCTGGGGACACCAATGAAAGGGTTAAAAAGATTCCCACAGCCATATTCTCCTGCATGTACATCAACTCCACCTATCAGCTGACCCTCAATGGCTCCCCACTTAAAATATAAGCCTCACCCTCTTCTCTCCTGGGTGTCTCCCCTTCCATAGTCTGCACCCAGCTGTAGTGTTTGCCTCTGGCTCTTCCTATTTGCAGGCTTTCTGTTTACTACAATTAACTCATCAAGGAGACTGTATATAAATTGACCCCTCAGCCATTAACCCTTAGGAAAATGAGGAGTCAAAGATCAGGAGGTGACATTTATATAAGTCAACCCTCAATGGCTCACCCTTAAAACAATGAGGTCCTGGAGACTCCTGTTGGCTCATGTCGACCTCTCAAAGTTTAACCCTTCGGACAATGAGGCTACAAAGACCTGTGTATATAAGTTGGCCCTTCAATGTTTAATTGTTAGAACAATGGGGATTGGAAGACAAGGAACCGTCACTGAAGGAGGAGGGGAAGATGAGTTGGTTGGGTCTAGTATTTCAGTTGACCCCATTAGTCTGTGGCGCCCTGAAGAGGTGACTCATTGGTAATCCCTAGACCAGGGGTCGGCAACCTTTCGGAAGTGGTGTGCCGAGTCTTCATTTATTCACTCTCATTTAAGGATTCGCGTGCCAGTCATACCTTTTAACGTTTTTAGAAGGGCTCTTTCTATAAGTCTATCATATATAACTAAACTATTGTTGTATGTAAAGTAAATAAGGTTTTTAAAATGTTTAAGAAGCTTCATGTAAAATTAAATTCAAATGCAGAGCCCCCCGGACCAGTAGCCCGGACCCGGGCAGTGTGAGTGCCACTGAAAATCAGCTCGCGTGCCGCCTTCGGCACCCGTGCCATAGGTTGCCTACCCCTGCCCTAGAGCAATGATTTTCTGAAGAGCTGAGGTTGGCCCGTGGATGTACTTTGAGCTCTCAGAACAAGATGTGGAATGTGGAATCCCTTCACTCTATAAACTGACCCGTTCCGTGATCAACTCTCAGGAGAATGGGGTCAGCTGTAGTGTATATAAACTGGACCCTCACCTCTTAACCCCTCGAACCCTGAGGAGTTGGGGGCCTGTGTCTCAGTCAACCCCCCCTCAGTTACTCCTTAAAGCAATGGAGAGTCAAAGCTGAGGATGTGACCGTCACCCCACCACCATTAACTTCACTCCCTATATAAGTCGACCCCCTTAACCATCAACCCTTAGAAGGTTGAGGTTCTGAAGGGGAAGAGCTGACATATATAAGTCGACCCTTCAGTAAGTAATGCTGAGAGCACCAAGGAGCTGTATTTTGAGTATATAAGTCGACCCCTCAACCGTTAACCCTATGAGTGCTAGAGATGAAATGGGTATATAAGGCCAAACCCTAACCATTAACCCATACCGCACCAAGGAGCCAGAGATGCTAGGAGGGTCTGTCTCTAGCTGGCTCGGGGAACATGGGATACATTGGTGTGGGGTTGGAGGGGGTGGGGAATTCTCCCTGCTCCAACCCTACTCTGGGGAAACCCAGAGACATAGGGCTCTGCCCCCCCAAGTTGGCGAAGGGGATGGGGGAGATTATTTGATGGGGGGGGGTGATTCCACGTCCGCTCGTCTCCCAGCATGAGAGTCATTAGGCAGCTCGTTAATCAGCCTAATTATGTACCCAGCACCCCGGGCTGTTCCCCTCCCCAAGCACCCTGATGAGCGAGCAGCTGCAGGGGGCCCCAGGCCATGGAGGGGGCCCTGCAGTGGGGAGAGGACCGTGCATGTTTCATGCATCCTTCCCATCCCCCTTGTCTGTCTGTCCAGGTCCACCCCCTTCTCTGTCTCCCCCCCCACCTTCCTTCTGTTCCGATGCCCCGAGTCAGCTCCCTGCCCATACTGCCCCCCGCCCCCACAGCTACAAGATCTGTCTGCCCCCCGGAGCGGGGTGGGGGGCAGCATGTTTCAGCTCCAATTGACTGGGGCCATCTATGCCTGCCTCCCCAGCCCCCCAGCTGGCCCCACTGACTCCCCACCCTGGTGGCAGGACATGCACGGGGTGCCCCTGAGCACAGGCTGCGCCAGGGTTCCCCCACCACCCGTCCTTGTCTCTTCCCCCCCAGTCCCACCTCAGCCACCCACCATTGAAGGATACAAACGCCCCGAAATCAAAGCTGGAGAGACCCTGAAACTCACATGCATCTCGCTGAGCGGGAACCCACTGGCCACGCTGCAATGGCTAAAGGTAACAAGGAGAATGGACAGCAGGGGTTGTGGGTCAGGAGTGAGGGGCACTGGCAGAGCTTGGGGGAGCCCAGTGCTAGGATAGCAAGGGGCTGCGGGTCAGGACTGAGGGGCACCTGGGGGAGTCCAGGGCTGGGCTAGGAGGGGCTGTGGGTTGTGAGTGAGGGGCACCAGCAGAGCTAGTGGGGACAGGGCTTGGCTACCAGGGGGCTGCGGGTCAGGAGTGAGGGACAATGGCAGAGCTGTGCGGGGGAGCCCAGGGCTGGGCTAGCAGGGGCTGCAGATTGGGAGTGAGGGGCACTGGCAGAGCTGGGGGTGGGGAGCCCAGGCCTAGGCTAGCAGGGGGCTGCAGGTCAGGAGTGAGGGGCACCGGCAGAGCTGTGTGGGGGAGCCGAGGGCTGCGCTAGCAGGGGGCTGCGGGTCGGGAGTGAGCCGTGGGGGACGCTAGCCCATGTCCCCGCAGAACGGGAACGTGGTTTCCACCAGCTGGGAGACGGAGGATGCCAGCAGTGCCTCCCGCAGCCTCCTGACCCTCAGCATCAAACCCGAGGACAACGGGGCTCAGCTGCGCTGCGAAGCCATGAACCAGGTGTCGCCCCTGCCCCTGCTGGCCAGCGTCACCCTGCATGTGGTCTGTGAGTGCCTCTTCCACTCCCCCAGCACCCTGTGCCCCCCAGCGCTCCCTGCTGGCCAGCGTCACCCTGCGTGTGGTCTGTGAGTGCCCCACCCCCACCCCCCCAGCACCCTGTGCCCCCCCGCGCTCCCCGCTGGCCACCGTCACCCTCCGTGTGGTCTGTGTGTGCCCCTCCCCCACCCCCCCAGCACCCTGCACCCCCCAGCGCTCCCTGCTGGCCAGTGCCACCCTGCGTGTGGTCTCTGAGTGCCCCCCCCCCACCCCCCCCGCACCCTGTGCCCCCCCGCGCTCCCTGCTGGCCAGCGTCACCCTCCGTGTGGTCTGTGAGTGCCCCACCCCCACTCCCCCAGCACCCCGCGCCCCCCAGCGCCCCCTGCTGGCCAGTGTCACCCTGCGTGGGGTCTGTGAGTGCCCCCCCCGCCCACCCCAGCACCCTGTGCCCCCCAGCGCTCCCTTCTGGCCAGTGTCACCCTGCGTGTGGTCTGTGACTGCCCCACCCCCCGCCCCCCCGCCCCCTGTGCCCCCCAGCGCTCCCTGCTGGCCAGGGTCACCCTGCGTGTGGTCTGTGAGTGCCTCTTCCCCTCCCCCCGCACCCTGTGCCCCCCAGCGCTCCCTGCTGGCCAGTGTCACCCTGCGTGTGGTCTGTGACTGCCCCCCCCCCCCAGCACCCCCTGCTGGATTAGGCTGGGTCAGGCTGGAGTAGCCGGGAGTAGGGAGCTCCCTCCAAATCAGCGCCCCCATGCTCCCCTGGCAGTGGCTGGGTCTGCAGTTCTGAGGTCTCTCCCCCTCCCCAGTTCTCCCCACAGAGGTTTCCATCCTGGGCTCCAGCAGCACCCCGGAGAACAAGCAGATCTCGCTGTCCTGCTCCACCACCCCCAGCAACCCCCCGGTGCAGCTGCGCTGGTGGCTGGGCTGGCGGGAGCTCACCACCACCGAGGTCACCGTCACCAAGGTCAGTCCCCAGTCACGGCCCCCCAGAGCTGCCCCACCTGCTGCCCCCACGGCCACCACAGGGGGAGACATTGAGCCAGGGGAAACTGGGAGGGGCTGGGAGCCAGGACTCCTGGGTTCTCTCCCTGAATCTTTTGTGAATTTCAATGAGCACCTCCCATTATGGGTACTTCAGTTTCCCTCTCTGCATAACAATAGTGAATATCCCATTCCCTGCCCTCTAAGCCGGCGCCCTGGGACAGATCAGGGCCGGCGCCCCCTGGAGGGAACAGGCCCTGGGCCCCATTCCCTGCCCCCAAGCCCGCCAGTCCCAGGAGCAGGGGCTGGGTGCCGGGTTCTCTCCCACAGGCAGCGCATGGTGGGACAGTGACCGTCTCCAACCTGACACACGTGGCCCGGCGCGAAGAGAACGGGCTGCCCCTCACCTGCGAGGCCTTCAGCGAGGTCATGCTCTTCACCCGCAGCGCCAGCCTGCCCCTCAGCGTGAAGTGTGAGCCCCACCCAGGGCAGGGGGGTGCAATGGGGGCTGGGGCTGGGCAGGCTGCGGGGAAGGGTAGGGGGCAGGGAGGGATGAGGGGGCATTGGGGGAGGGGGGATAGTGGGGTGGGGCTGGAGTGAGAGCAGAGGGGGCTGGGGGCAGAGGAAGTGGAGGACCGGAGGTGGGGAAACGCCCCCTGTGGAGACTTAAGACCCCCTCAAGTCCCCACCTATGTGGAAGCCCCACCCACCAGCAGCCCCGTCTCATCTCACCCCAACCTGGGGCGAATGGCCAGACTTACGGGTGGAGAGGGGCTCTGGGGAAGGGGGGGCTGCACCCCCTATGATGCTGTTGGGGAGAGGGGGAGCTGACACCGGTTGTCATTGCAACACAGGAGTTGATTGACATTAACCCTCTTTTTGTTCCCCATCCCCCCTAGACCCACCCCAGAAGGTTTGGATTGAGGCTCCGCCCCCTGACAGCCGATTCCGGGCTGGCACTAAGGTCAGGCTGACCTGCTTTGCCAGTGGGGGGAACCCGGCCCCCCGTCTCGTCTGGATCAAGGTCATGGGGGGGCACAAGGCCATGGGGGCTCAGCAGGGGGCGCTGTGCTGCGAGGAGCAGGGCGGGGGGCTCAGCAGGGGGCGCTGTGCTGCGAGGAGTGGGGCAGGGGGCTCAGCAGGGGAGGCGGTGCTGCGGGGAGCTCAGCGGGGGGCACTGTGCTGTGGAGAGTGGGGCGGGGAGCTCAACGGGCGGGCTGTGCTGCGCGGAGTGGGGCGGGGAGCTCAGCTGTAGCACCGTGCTGCGGGCAGTGGGGTGGGGGGCTCAGTGGGGGGAAGTCTCCCTTTGGAATGAAACCCACCCTAGCCCAGAGCTCTACCCATGGGGCGTTATATGCGGCTGTTTCCCAGCTGCCCCGCCCCACAGGTAGCTGCATCTCTGGGTCGCTCACTGGGCTGTGGGCTCTCTCCTGACAGGACACCAAGTCCCTCAAGGAGGGGACCCAGGTGGCCTCCGGCAAGATCGTCTCCAAAGAGCTGATCCTGACCACCAGCCCCAGCGACAACCTGGCCATCTACCGCTGCAACGCCTCCAATGATGGCAAGAGCCCGGCGCTCACGGCCCAGACCCGCCTCCGCATCCAGTGTGCGTCCTCGGCCCTCGGGGGCGGGGGGGCGGGCAGGGAGAGGGGCGGTGTGTACACAAGGCAGAGTCAAGTAAACCCACCCCTTAAGGGCACAGCACCCCCATTGGGTGGTCACAGCAACACACCTAGGGTGACCAGACAGCAAGTGTGAAAAATCGGGACAGGGGGTGGGAGGTAATAGGAGCCTATATAAGAAAAAGACCCAAAAATCGGGACTGTCCCTATAAAATCAGGACATTTGGTCACCCTACACCAGTCTCAGTTCTGCCCCTTTGCTCCCCCCCCACACCCAGTCCCCCCCATAGACGTGAAGATCATGACCACGGCCAAGGAGGTGCGACGTGGCCAGACGCTGACCCTGACCTGCGTCACTGGCAGCAGCAACCCCTTCGCCACCCTGGCCTGGTTCAAGGACGCAGAAAAGTAAGAGAGGGTGCCCCTCACTCCTGACCCGCAGCCCCCTGCTGTCCCAGCCCTGGGCTCCCCCCACCTGGCTCTGCCGGTGCCCCTCACTCCCGACCCGCAGCCCCCTGCTGTCCCAGGCCTGGGCTCCCCCCACCTGGCTCTGCCGGTGCCCCTCACTCCCGACCCGCAGCCCCCTGCTACCCCAGCCCTGGGCTCCCCCGACCCCCAGCTCTGCCAGCGCGCCTCAGTCCTGACCTGCAGCCCCTGCTGTCCCATCTTGTGCTGCTCTTTCAGGCTGAAGGGTGTGGATCTGGGCCAGAAGCCGGCCGAGTTCGGGGGTCTCTCCACCTCGGGGAAGGTGACCCTGCTAGTGTCATCCTCTGACAATGGGCAGCGCGTGACGTGCCAGGCCTACAGCTCCATCCTGGCTGAGACTGTCAACACCTTCTACAAGCTCAACATCCTGTGTGAGAGCTTCCCCTGCCTGGGGACAGGGGGTGCCGTGCTGCGGGGAGCGGGGCGGGGGCTCAGCGGGGGGCGCTGTGCTGGGGGGAGCGGGGTGGGGGCTCAGCGGGGGGCGCTGTGCTGCGGGGAGCGGGGCGGGGGCTCAGCAGGGGGCGCTCTCCTCTCACTGCTGTCCTAATACCCCGGCATGGCAGTAGGGGGTGCTGCGACGGGCTATTGCATTAACATTTGCTCCCCGTGTCTCTGCCCTCAGGCTGGCTTCAACAGCGGCGATGACAAAAACTTCTACAACATCCCGGGCTCCCGCACCGACGCCATTCTCAATATCGGGCAGACGNGGGCGCTGTGCTGCAGGGAGTGGGAGAGGGCTCAGCAGTGGGCGCTGTGCTGCAGGGACCAGGGCAGGAGGGCTCAGCAGGGGGCGCTGTGCTGCAGGGAGGGAGAGGGGGCTCAGCAGGGGACGCTGTGCTGCGGGGAGCGGGGCAGGAGGGCTCAGTAGGGGGCGCTGTGCTGCAGGGAGGGAGAGGGGGCTCAGCAGGGGACGCTGTGCTGCAGGGAGTGGGAGGGGGCTCAGCAGGGGGCGCTGTGCTGCAGGGAGTGGGAGGGGGCTCAGCAGGGGACGCTGTGTTGCAGGGATCAGGGCAGGGGCTTAGCAGGGGGCGCTGTGCGCAGGGAGCAGATGCGGTCTCAGCGGGGGCGCCATGCTGTGGGCAGTGGTGTGGGTACTTGACAGGGGGTGTTGTGCTGCAGGGAGCAGGCGGGGGGCTCAGCAATGGGGAGCTGTGATGGCAGGGAGGGGCCGGAGGCTAAGCAGGGGGCTCCGGGCTGCAGGGAGCAGGCAGCGGCAGGGGTCAGCAGGGGGCACTGTGCTGCAGGGAGCGGGGCAGGGGGCACTGAGCAGGGCGGGGTCTCAGTTGCTGCTGCCCACTGTGTGGCCCCAGATCCCCCCGAGTTCTCGTCGGAGCAGCCAGCCGTGGCCCAGGGTGTGGAACACGGAGCCGTGGAGCTGCCCCTGCGCGTCTCCGCCAACCCCCCCAAATTGAACTGCAGCTGGAGCTTCCGTGGGGAGGTGCTGAGACCAGGTGTGTGTGTGTGTGGGGGCGCTGAAACCAGGTGGGGGGTGGGGCTGAAATCAGGTGTGTGGTGGGGGGGCCCCTGAGACCAGGTGTGTGTGTGTGTGGGGCGCTGAGACCAAGTGTGTGTGGGGGTGCTGAGACCAGGTGTGTGTGTGTGTGGGGGGGGGCGCTGAGACCAGGTGGGGGGAGCGCTGAGACCAGGTGTGGGGTGGGGCTGAAATCAGGTGTGTGGTGGGGGGGCCCCTGAGACCAGGTGTGTGTGTGTGTGGGGCGCTGAGACCAAGTCTGTGTGGGGGCGCTGAGACCAGGTGTGGGGGAGGGCTCAGGGGGGCGCTGTCCCTGCCCAAGCTGGGCATAGTATCCCTGCATGACTCCTCTCTCTGTCTCTCTCACAGAGGGGTCCCCCCGGCACCACCTGCGAGCAGGGGGCAGCCTGGCCATCTGGAACCTGAGCCGGGTCGATATGGGTCAGTACCGGGCACGGTGCCATAACCCCGAGGGGCAGAACGAGACTCACCTCCATCTGGACGTGCACTGTGAGTTCCACCCCCCCACCCCACTGCCCCCTGACCTCAGTGCCCCCCTCTGACCCCTGCCCTCTCTCTGCCCCCCAGATGCTCCCTCCATCCGCAGCCTGGGGGACCCTGTCATTGTGGACCTGGGCGCCACGGCTGAGCTTGTATGCATAGCCGATGCCAACCCCACCCCTGCGGGCATGTTCCAGTGGACGTGGCTGGTAAGGGGGGCGGCTCTGGCGGCGGCTCTCAAAGCCACCTGTGACCTTTGCTGCCTGGCCGCCCCATCTGACGTTTGCCATCTCCTGTCTGACCTCTGACCTTTGACATCTCTTATTTGACCTTTGTCCCCTCTGACCTTTTGATTTAGCTTATGATCTCTGACCTTTGACCCTCATGTACACAGGTCTGCCCTTTGCCCTCTGATTTGTGACCTTTGCACTTTCCCATCTCTGACCTGTGCCCTCTGACCCCTCTCTCTAAACTTTAAGGTTTGCTGTCACCCATCTAGCCGTTGACCTCCACAAGGTGGCTTTTGACCCATGCGGTTATGTGGGTGACCTTTGCCCTGGTGGCAACCTTTGTCTCCACTCTGACCTTTGCCCTCTCCTATTTGACCTCTGCACAGAACTCTGACCCTTGATGTGTCTTATGTGACCCTTGTCCCTCACCGGCCTTTTTTATTTCTTTTGTCACCTTTGACCCTTATTTACCCAAATCTACCCTTTGCCCCTCATGACCTTTGCACCTTCCCCTCCCTGACCTGTGACCTTCGACCCTCTGCTGACCTTTCATTTTTCTCTAACCTTTAACATTTGCTGTTGCCCATCCAACTGCTGACCTCCCCAATGTGGTCTTTGAGCCATGCAAATATCAGGGTGACCTTTGCCCCTCTCTGACCTTTGTCATCTCTGTGGTAACCTTTGACCCCTCTGACCTTTGCCCTCCCTGGTTTGTCCCCTTCCGCCTTTGTCCGCTGACCCTGGCCTTCCCGCAGGGGGCAGAGGAGCGCAGCCTGGAGGAGCTCGAGCTGGAGCCGGAGGCCTCGGGGGCTGTGGGGCGGCTGCGGATCCAGGGGGCCCGGCAGGCACAGGCTGGGCTCTATGAGTGCCGTGTGGACAACGGGCTGCCCCCCCCAGCCCGGGGCAGCGCCCGCCTCATCGTGCGCTGTGGGTGCCCCACGCTGACCCCCCCACCCCGGGGACCCCCCAGAAACCCCCACCCCCCAGGGCCTCCGACTCACTGGTCCCCCACCTCAGAGATCTCCCCACCCTCTGCCCCTCCCCCACCCTGAGGATCCACCCCATGCACTGCTTCTCCATCCCAGGGACCCCCCCAGCCCCTCTTATGCCCCCCCACCTTGGAACCCCCTCTCCAGGGACCCCCCCCGAGAACATACCAGAACCCAGCACCCCCTGATATGACCTTTTGCCCATCCCCTCTGATCTCTTCACTCCCTCCTCCATACCCACTCCCTTGGGGAACCCCTTGAGGCCTGGGGGCCCCCCCACAGAACATCCCCCCTCCCCAGGGACTTCCCTGCCCCTCCAAGGCCCTCCCAACTCTCCCCCCCCCCCCCCCCCCCCCCCCCCCCCCCCCGCCCCCCCCGCGCCCCCCCCGCCCCCCCCCGGACCCCCCCCCCCCCCCCCCACCCCCCCCCCCCGCCCCCCCCCCCCCCCCCCCCCCCCCCCGATTCCCAGACCGCCCTTCACTCTCTCTCTCCCTGCAGACAAGCCAGAGATTGAGAAGGGCATGGGGCTGGGGAAGGTGGCCATACCCGGGGACAGGAGCTCACCCGCCACCCTGCAGTGCCGTGCCCAGGGGGTCCCCAGCGTGCAGTTCAGCTGGGCCAAGAACGGAGCGGCCCTGCACCCTGACAGCCCCAGGTAGGAGGGGGCCCAGCATGTGTGAAGAGGGGAGGGGAAACCCCACAGACCCGTACAACCCCGCCAGTATGGGCAGAGACTCCCGGGGCCTTGGTCAAGCTGGGCGGGGTTGATTAGTCCCCGGCACACAGGCATCGGGAAGCCCTGAGCTTGGCATAGAGAAGCAAAGTCAGAGACCCAGGCCAACCCTGCACTGCCCCCGCCCGGCTCCGTCCTTTTCCAGCTCCATCTCACTGGCAGCGCCAGGGCACAGCTGGGCATCACTCCAAAAGCTGGCCCTTATCCCAGGCGTCTGGCGGACAGTCATCCACCTCCTGCAGACCCCAGGGCCCACGTAGGGTGACCAGGCAGCAAGCATGAAACATCAGGACACTTTTTTTCAGGGCGGCGGTGGGGATAGTTGCATATATAAGACAAAGCCCCTAGTCCTGGGACATCTGGTCACCCAAGACCCATGTCCTCTGCCAGCCGGGGCTCGCCGGGGACCCTGTCAATTGGCTCCATTACAAAAACTCCCCCACCACAGAGCACCGCTTTCCTGAGCAGCTGGAATTTAGGGCCGCCTGCCAGTGGCAGGAGAAGGCTGGAAGGATCCGACTTTCATACCTAAATGCTGATCACTGTCAATTTCACCGCCCACACCCCGGCCAAGGGCGAGATCCACCGCCCACCGGCCAAGGGCGAGATCTTTGCAGCAATATGCCCGGGAATTTGCCAACGATGCTGGCTGAGACCTTGGGAGAGGTTGCTTTTCGGCAAGTTGTTTGACATATTTTGGCAGGTGACCTTGGCAATTTGTGTTTTCACAGTTAATCAAGCTTTCACTTTTGGAATCTTACCGGCTGCTGGCATTAAATCATGATTCCCCCCACCCCCCGCATCATTTCCCACAACTGTGAAAACGTCAGCTGATAAAAATAGGAAAAAATGCTTTAAAATAAACATTGCGATTGTCTGGCGAAAGTACCAAAACTAAAATCTGCCAGGCCGGGAGAGAAAAAGATTCTTTGTTGAGAATTGCTGGTCCCAGCCGGGGCAGCCTGATTTCACCACTAGGGTCACTTGAAGATAACCGGCTTCTGGGGACCCGGGTCGGTTCCAGACAGTCCTTTAACCCACCCCAGCCAGCTCTGGGACACACACACCCCATGGCTCCGATGCTGCTTCAAGAGCAGCATGTTAGCCCTTTTGCACCCCCTGGAGAGCGACATGAAGCAGAAAGGTAAACTGAGGCAGGCACCAGCTTCATAAAAATGTCACAGAAAATTCCTGCTTTGTCACAGTAATGACTGGCGGAGGCAGACCCCCATTCTAATGTGCCCCTCGTTGCCTTGACACAGGGCACACCAGTGACCCCCAAACACTGAGACCCCAACCCTGGTGAGTGCCCCCCCACAACCCCTCCTCCTTAGAATACCAGTGGGGTCCCTGACCTACCTCCCCGCCCCTTGAGTTTGCTGCTTCCATCCTGCTTCTGATCCGGTTCCTGGTTCTCATCCAGTCTCTGTCCTGATCAAATCCTTGTTCTAGTCCAGTCCCTGTTCTGATTCAGCGCCTGGGTCTGGGCTGGTCCCTGGTTCTGATTCAGCGCCTGGGTCTGGGCTGGTCCCTGGTTCTGATTCAGCACCTGGGTCTGGGCTGNGGTCTGGGCTGGTCCCTGGTTCTGATTCAGCGCCTGGGTCTGGGCTGGTCCCTGGTTCTGATTCAGCGCCTGGGTCTGGGCTGGTCCCTGGTTCTGATTCAGCGCCTGGGTCTGGGCTGGTCCCTGGTTCTGACCTGACCCCAGTTCCACCCCACCCCCTTCCCCCAGGTACACGGAGCGCACGTGGCACGAGGGCACCTGGCACAGCAGCACCCTGACCATCGCCAATGTCAGCGCCATGCACGACTACGCCACCTTCACCTGCCGCGCCAGCAACGCACTGGGCACGGACAAACTGGACATCCAGCTCCTCAGCACCAGTACGGCCTGGGGGGGCTGCGGGTCAGGAGTGAGGGGCACCGGCTGAGGGTGGGTTGGGGGAGTCCAGGGCTGGGCTAGCAGAGGCTGCAGGTCAGGAATGAGGGGCACCGGCAGAGCAGGGTGATCTCTCTCTCTCTCTCTTTCTCCCGCCTCTGCAGGCCCCCCTGACCCTCCCACAGGGTTAAAGGTCGTGAGCGTCACCCACAATTCAGCCACCCTGGAGTGGATCCCCGGATTTGATGGGGGGCTGCCCCAGAGATTCCGCATCAGGTGGGGAGCAGTGGTGTGGGGTGGAGGAGGCAAGGATGGGGTTGGAGGGGACTCTGGATGGGCAGTAGGAGGATGAAGAGGGGGTTGTGGGGTGGGAACAGTGGGGCTCAGAGCTGGGGGGCTGGCGTGGGTGGGGGAGGAGGCTGGAGGGTGGGGACAGTGGGGTTCAGAGCTGAGAAGCTGGTGGGGGAGGAGGAGGCGGCTGGGGGGCTCAGGGCTGGAGAGGCTCAGAGCTGGGGGGCTGGCGTGGGTGGGGGGAGGAGGAGGAGGAGACTGGGGCTCAAAGCTGGGGGGCTGGCATGGNTGGGGGGCTGGTGTGGGTGGGAGACAAGGAGGGGAAGTGGGGCTCAGAGCTGGGGGGCTGGCATGGGTGAGGGGAGGAGGAAGGGGCTGGGGGGCAGGGACAGTGGGGCTCAGAGCTGGGGGGCTGGTGTGGGTGGGGGCAGGGACAGTGGGGCTCAGAGCTGGGGGGCTGGTGTGGGTGGGAGACAAGGAGGGGAAGTGGGGCTCAGAGCTGGGGGGGCTGGCATGGGTGGAGGCCATTGGGTGGGGATGGATGAGGCGGGGCCCCCCCAGGGTCCCTCACACCCTGTGTCCCCCAGGTACCGCTGGCCAGGCGCCCCCAGTGCCCTGTACATGGACGTCTTCCCCGCCCAGACCCCCGCGTTCACCCTGACGGGGCTGAGCCCGGCCACCCCCTACAGTATTGGTGTCAGTGCCCACAACACCCTGGGGGAGAGCACCCAGGGCCCCAGCGTCACCGTCACCACCGCAGGTAGGGGTGCCATGCTGAGGGTCAGGGGGCTCAGTGGGGGTGCTGTGCTGGGGGGGGCAGGGGGTGCCAGGCTAGGGGAATGGGGGTCCCAGCAGGGGGCACCGTGCGGTGGCAAGGGGTGTAGTGGGGGCCCTGTGCTGGAATGGGGGGGCTATGCTGGGATGGAGGGGCCGTGCTGTGCAGAGGTGGGGGCTCAGCGGGGGGGGGGGAGGGTGGCTGTGGGTTTCGACCCTGACGGAGCTGATGTTGTTTCAGAGCTGCCCTTAGAGGAGCCGCCAGTTGTGGAGCCCGAAGCGCCGAAAACAGGTGGGTACTGGAAGGGGGCGGAGAGCCCAGACTCCTGGGTTCTGTCCCAGCTCTGGGACGGGAGTGGGGTCTGGTGGTCAGAGGGAGGGAGGGAGGGCGGGCTGGCTCAGGGGGTGGCGAATGGGACCCCAGGTGTTTCCCCTCTGGCGGATGCTGGCTCGTGGCCACTCTCTGACGCTCTCCTTTGCTTTCCCAGAAGCCCCGTCGTTGCCCCCGGCCCTCATTGGGGGGCTGAGCGCATTGGGGGCCCTGCTGCTGCTCTCCAATGCTGCCCTCCTCGCCTGCCTGCTCAGACGGCGCCAGGCCCGGGCAGGTAATTCCCCACCCCCCTGGACTGGGGCACTGCCCCAGGGAAGCTCACAGCACCAAACAGTGGCCAATCTGACCCAACCTGGGCTGATCCTTGCTGTTTTCTGGTTCTGACTGCAGGTGTCCGGGAGGAGGCCAAGGAGAGGTGAGTGTCAGGGGCAGGGCACATGAGGGACAGGCAGTTCTGTGCATCCTGTCGCACTATGACACCCTAACACAGACACACGGCCATCCCAGCTCCAACCACTAGACCCCCCTCCCCTTCCAGAGCTAGGGAGAGAACCTAGGCGTCCTGGCTCCCACCCTTTGCCTTTCAGGAGGAAGCCCAGTGCTGGGAATGACTACAGCTCGGGGGAAGCAGTGAATCCAGCGGCATGGCAGACACTCCTGGACAGTTACTCAGAGAGGAGTGCGTCCTCTGGGGTGAGAGGATGAGGGAGTGGGGCGGGTGGGGGGCTCAGCAGGGGGTGCTGTGCTGCAGGGAGCAGGGCAGGGGGATCAGCAGGGGCGTCGTGCTGCTGGGAGTGGGGCGTGCTGCGGGCGCAGGTCGAGGGACTCAGCAGGGGGTGGGGGCTCAGTATGGGGTGCTGTGCTGGAGGGGCCTCAGCAGGGGGCGCTGTGCTGCAGGGAGCAGGGTGGGGGCTCAGCAGGGGGCACTGTGCTGTGGGGACCAGGGCGGTGTCTCAGCAGGGGGCGCTGTGCTGCGGGGAGCATGTCGGGAGGGCTCAGTAGGGGGCGCTGTGCTGCAGGGACTAGGGCAGGGGGGCTCAGCAGGGGGCACTGTGCGGTGGGGACCAGGGCGGTGGCTCAGCAGGGGGCACTGTGCGGTGGGGACCAGGGCGGTGTCTCAGAGGGGGGCGCTGTGCTGCGGGGACCAGGGCAGGGGCTCAGCAGGTGGCGCTGTGCTGCTGGGACGAGGGTGGGGGGGCCCCAGCAGGGGGCGCTGTGCTGCAGGGGCCGGCGCAGGGGCTCAGCAGGGGGCGCTGTGCTGCAGGGACTAGGGCAGGAGGGCTCAGCAGGGGGCGCTGTGCTGCAGGGACCAGGGCAGGGGCTCAGCAGGGGGCGCTGTGCTGCTGGGACCAGGGCGGGAGGGCTCAGCAGGGGGCGCTGTGCTGCTGGGACGAGGGTGGGGGGGTCTCAGCAGGGGGCGCTGTGCTGCTGGGACCAGGGTGGGGGTGTCTCAGCAGGGGGCGCTGTGCTGCTGGGACCAGGGGGGGGGGTCTCAGCAGGGGGCGCTGTGCTGCTGGGACCAGGGCAGGGGGTCAGCAGAGGGTACTGTGGTGTGGTGGGGCTCAGTTGCCAGGTGGGGGTTGTGTCTGGCCTGGCAGGGAGGGAAAGATACCAGGGTTGGGGGTTACAGGGCATGTGCACTGGCAGAAAGGGAGCAGGGTCAGGCAGTCACAGCGGGGGATGTGGGAGCCAGTACTCCTGGGTTCTCTTTTGGGGGGCTAGTGTTCCCTTGGCGTGTGACAGGGTCTCTCTGTGACTCCCCTGTAGGGCAGTTCCGTAGGCACCTGGCTGGGGTACATGCCCAGCCGTGAGTATCGACCCCGGTTGCCCCCCCACCCCGAGAGAGCCGAGGGGGAGACAGACACCAGCACCACAGGTGGGTGTGAGGTATCAGAGCTGGTGCCCCCTAGAGGGGACAGGCTCCCTGCCCCATTCTGTGCCCCCCAAGTCAGGGAGTCCCCACCTTGGGGCTGGATCAGAGCCGGCACCCCCTAGAGGGGAAAGGCTCCGTAGTCCTTTGCTGTGATCTACCCCACAGGTCCCTTTGCCGTTCCAGACTCTGCGTTCCCTGCACGCTGGCTTGGGCCCTCGGTCCCCCATGAATACGAGGACGTGATGGAGCCTGGGGTCTATGAGGAACTGGGGGCACTACACCTGCGAGCTCCTGCCCCACTCTACCCAGGGGCGCTACCCTGCCAGGACGCTGTGGTGAGTAGCCGTCCACCCAGCTCCAACAGGACTCCTGGGTTCTGACCCTGGTTCAGGGAGGGGAGTGGTGTGTAGTGGTCAGAGCAGGGAGTCAGGACTCCTGGGTTCTCTGCCTGGCTCAGCAAGGGGTTGGGGTGACAGGCTCTCTCTCTTCCCAGGGCACCTATCCATGGAGGGGCTGGTCCCCAGCTGACTCTGAGGACCCCCTGAGGATCTACGACCAGGTGGCAGACACCCCACCCCCTGGAGCAGATGAGGGGCTGCCCTTTGATCTAAGGGGGGAGCTGGTGTGAGGGGTCTAGGCTGGGGGCCTGGTGTCTGTCTGACCATAGAATAAACCTCCTGAACCCCACCCTGCCTGGACCTGGCCACTGTTGTATGGGGGACTATAGGGAGCAGGGTGAGGGGCTCTGCGGGGGGAATTATCCATCTGTCCTCTCAGCCCCACTCGGCGACTGCCCTTCTCAGTGACTGCAAGCCAGGTAGCAGGATGTCAATAGCCATTTATTATTTGGGGGTGTCTGGGAGCCCCCTTTGGGGGCCAGGAGCCCCTGGTGCCAGCACCCCACTCTGCCTCCCCCCCCCTCACACACACCTAATAAAAAGCAACAGGCACCTGCCCAGGTGCGCCCCCCACGCTGGTTTGGGGGAGATGTAACCCTCCAGACCAAAGTTTGCTCCCTACCCCCAAGAATCTCTGCCCCCATGGGGTTGTTGCTGGCTAGCTAGGGGCACTGGGAACAGGAGTCACCATGGGGAGGGAAGCTGCTGGGTTAAGGGGAGCAGCTCTAATGTTTATCCCCGGACAGATGAATAGGGGGCACCCTCCCCCGACAGGCAGGGCTGGCCTCTATGCCCCAGCCTGGCACTAGGGGATGCTGTGCTGCAGGGGGCAGTGTAGGGGAACCCTCCCCTGACAGGTAGGACTGGCCCCTATGCCCCAGCATTATGCAGGCTAGAGCCAGAACAGCCCAGGCTGTCACTGGGAAGTGGGGGGAAGGGAGAGAGGGGAAGGTGTTTAGCTTGGGGGGCCCATTGATTCCCCCCAGGTCTGGACAAGCAGTTGTCTTAGTTCCATCATGGCAGCTGGCAGGAGCTCTAGTCATAGGCCCGGCCCACATGGTGCCAAGGGCTGTACAAACACAGTCCTGCCCACCAAGGAGCTTACAGTCTGCCCCTCCCCCCCTTGTATAGTCAGAGCTCAGGGGACATGCACTGAGATGCAGCCACCTCTGGGGTAGGGCAGCCAAGGAACAGCTGCATATAACAGTTTGCCCAGTGCTGAGATGCAGCCACTGCTAGGGCAGGGCCACTGGGCCCAGCTATAAGTTGAACCAGGGTATCTGGCCTACAGGTTTCCAGTAACACAGATGCTGTGCGGGAAGTTTGAACAGGCAAGAAGCACTAAACCTTATTTCTCAATGAAACGTCTCATGTTCCAACAAGGGAACAAACTTGGGACCCCCCTGTTTGTGTGGGGGGGAGTAATAAAAGCAGCGCTGGACCCCAGCCTGCTGCCTCCCAAGGACAATGGCCCTCGGCAGTACAGGGACTATGAAACACAGGCAGCAGTTCTGCTTACTGCCCCAAGAGGGCACCGCCGTGCCATTACCCTTATCACAGTCAGTCACTCAAGGCTGTTTGGGGACACAGCGCTGTGTTAATGTGGAGGGTGTGGGTCAAAAGCCAGTCGGACACGTGGGTCCGCCTCACACTCTGCCTCACTCTCCCTCCCCTCTATGTGAACCACTGTGGTTCATAAAAGTTCATTTCACAGAAATGATAAGACTGAAGGAGGGTAGCTCCTCCCCCCCTTGGTGGGGCCAGACACCTGGGTTCAATTCCCAACCAAGACATGATTTCATAGAAATCAGGGGGGCTCCCCCAGCCATCCCTGGGGCTGAAATTAACACAGGACCCTCTGCTGCCCCCCCCCCCCCCCCAGCAATAGGGGGACGACGACACCACAAGAGGAGGTGTAGAGCTGCCCCCAGACAGAGATTTGGGCTGAGTCAATGCTCAGCAGAGGAAAGGTTAATGGGGCAAACTAACCTCCCTCCCCATGGGGGGGTGGGGGTGGGAAGGAGGCTGCTGCAACCAGGACGCCTGGGTTCTATCCCCGGCTCTGGATGGGGAGTGGGATCTAGGGGTTTAGAGATGGGGCTGCCCTTGGCCTTCCCCTCAGCTGCCACCCATTGCATCGGCATGAGCACATGCAGCCTCACTGGGGGAGGGGGCTTGGGCAGGGTCTCACCTGCTCAGTCCAGTAGGGGGCAGTCACATGCCCAGCCCCAAGAGGGGAAAGGCAAGGGGCTCAGCCCCCGCAGTGTTGCAGCCCCACATGGCAGGCAGCAGCAGACCCAGGCATCTGTGGGACCCAGGGGGGTCCAAGCAACAAGGGAGCAGGGGACTTGGAGAACCCAGGTGTCCGGGGGGTCCCCATACAATAAGTTAGTTAAATACAGAAAATATTACAGACAACTTTCCAGAGAAACGCCAAATCCTCTCCCCACACCCCACTTCACTGAGCGGCACCAGACAAGTCCTCCCCTGCCCCCTTCTTTCGGCAGCCATGGATCTAGGGGGGCTGGGCGGGACGGCGGGCAGCGCCAGGGAGCGGGCGCCGGCTCTTCAACAAGAGGCGCAGCTGGGGGAGGAAGAAGAGGAGAGGTTGAGTTAGGGGGATCCTGGAGAACCCGCAACCACACACTGTGGCCCCCCTGCAGGTTGGGGTGCACCTGCTTCTGTTGAGGCCAGGCAGGGCTGGGGGGAGAGTTTTGGGGTCCACCAGGGCTAGGGGGCCTCAGTGGGTCACAGGGGCTGGGGAGGCCTCACTCCAGGTCTTGGGGGGGGGGGGAAGAAAGTGTCAGAGGGGCGGTGGGTCTCCTGGGGGTCTCACCTGGTCTCCCCTGGGCCCGGAGGGCAGCAGATGGGCCGGCTGCTCATTCTCCAGGTTGCGGGCGCTGGGGTCAGCTCCCCGGCTCAGTAGCAGCCGCACGAGGCTCTCCTGGCAGGGGGGGCTCGGCAGGGCTGCGGCCATGTGCAGAGCCGTGTTCCCGTGGGCCTGGGGGGGGGGGGGGAGGGGGGGGGGGGGGGGGGGGGGGGGGGGCCAGTCTGCAGGGGGGGGGGGGCGGGTGGGGGGGGGGGGGGGGGGGGGGGGGACGGAGGGCCCCCCCCGCCCCCCCCCCCCCCCCCCACACACCCCCCCCCCCCCCCCCACCACCCCCCCCCCCCCCGCGAAATGGCCCCCCCCCCCCCCCACCCCCCCCCCCCCCCCCGCGCACACACACGGAGACACCCCACCCCCCCTCACCTTCATGTTGATAAATTGACGGGGCCCGTGCAGCTGCAGGAAGAACTGAACCAGCGGCAGGTTCCCATCCTGCACGGCCAGGTGCAGAACCGTCTTGCTACTCTTTATGTCCTGGGAGGGTAGGGATGGGAGGGTGGTGAGAGTAGGATGCGGGGGGGGACGGACCAGATCCTGCCCCCCAAATCCCTGGGCAGCCTGCCCTCCCCCCCCCCCCCCACCAAGAGGGAAGGCCAGGACAGCTGGGGCTATGCTGGAGGGAGGGGGGGGGGGGAGAGGAATTCCCAGCCCCGCCCCCATGATATCAGCAAGGTCAATTGCAAGGCAGGGGGGGGGGGGGGGGGCAGAATGGAAGGGGGGCATCTCAGATAGCTAGGGGGCAGATCTGCCCTCCTGGCAAATTCCCCACCCATCCTCCCCCACCCTGCACCGAGCATGGGTCAAGGCTGACAGGCCCTGGGGGGCAGGCACAGAACTCCCCCTCCCCCACTCCGGTCACCTACCTGGCTGGTGTAATCTGCCCCCATGTGCAGCAGGGCCTGGATGCAGGCCAACATCTCCTGCAGCCGCTCTGGGGTCGGGGTCCCGACGCCCAGCGCCCGCAAGGCCTTGTTGTGGGAGATCACTGCGCAGTGCAGAGGGGTCTGCCCTGGGGGTGACAAGAGAAGGGGTGAGAGCAGCCCCCCCACAGCCAGCACTCCCTGCTGGGGGAGGTCAGGCGCTCCCCCTCCAACATGCTCCCCCGCACTCCCCCCAGCATGCTCTCCCCCTTCCCACAGCACCCCCTGCTGGGAGAGGCCGGGAGACCACCGCCCCCAGCATGCTCCCTCACTCCCCACAGCTGGATGTGTCCTACCTTCAAAGTTCCTGGCCTCCATGTTGACAAGGACCCCAGATGCCATCACAGCCTGGGGGAGAGAAACCGGGCTAAATTAAATCGGGGGGGGGGGGGGGGGGGGGGGGGGGGGGGGGGGGGGGAAATGGAACCCGGTTTGAGACTTTGTTTTGGGGGGGAGGGGGGGGGGGGGGGGGGGGGGGGGGGGGGGGGGGGGGGGGGGGGGGGGGAGAAGGGGCTGGGAGCCAGGACTTCTGGTTTCAATCCCCAGCTCTGGGAAGTGAGGGCGGGGGGCCTGTGATCCCAGACACCTGGGTTCCTTCTCGGCTACACACTCACCATGAGGACGTTGGGGAACCCGTAGGTGGCTGCCAGGTGCAGCAGCGTCTGGCCCTTGTGGTCAGCAGCATTGGCATCAGCTCCCAGCGCCAGCAGGTCCCTCACCAGCTCGGCCTGGTTGGCCGTGGCAGCCACCAGCAGCGGGGTCTGGGGAGGCCGGGAAACCCCAGCATTAGAGGGCAGCAAAGGGGCCCAGGGCATAACCCTTAGCCTCCAGTAATGCCCTTATCCCGACCCCCGAGTGACCCTTGACCCCTACCTTGGCGTGACCCTTGACCCCCAGCAGTGCCCTCACTACCCAGTGACCCTTGACCCCTATCCTTGGGCCCATCGGCACTGTTGGCCAACTCATCTGCATGACCTTTACCATCCACCTGCAGCACTGCGACCTTTGACCCACAGCAGCTCCATTCTCCTGCTCTCTGCCCAACCCCCGCCCCCACCAGAACTCCCCGGCTCACCTTGCCCTTGTGCTCCTTGATCTCCAGCCGCCCGCACTCCTTGAAGGCCTCGGCAGCTGCCTGGGCAAAGTGACGCAGCCCCCGGGCAGCCAGCAGGTGTAGGATCCTGCCGCGGGGGGGGGGGGGGGGGGGGGGGGGGGAGGTGAGGAGATGTCAGTGACCCCTTGCACCCCCGAAACCCCTGCAGATCCCCATCCAGTGCCACCCCCCCTGCACCCCCCCACCTGCCTCCTGCACCCCTAGTGCCACCTAATCTCTGCCCCTCCCTAAACCCCAGGAGATCCCCCATCCCTTCCGTGCCACCCTCCCCTCTGCTTGCACTGCCCCTGCCCCATTCCCCCCCAAGCTTCCACTAACATTACCAACCCCCACACACACCACCAGACAGACCATCCCATCCCCCCACCACTACATCCCCCCCCCCCCAGTCCCATTCCCCCCCCCAGCTCTATCCATTACCCTCCGTGGGACACAGCAGCTCAGCCCCCCCCCATGCCCCATCTGAGGGGGGGGGCTGAGAAGCCCCCTTCCCTCCTCTCCCAGGAGTGGGGGGGCAGGGTGAGTTTTGGGGTCCCCCCCAGACACTCACGTGTCCCCATCTTCATCCTGATGCAGCAGCCGCGCCGGGTCCATGCTCCGGATCTCGGCTCGGGCCCTGGCCAGCTCCCCGGGATCCAGCACCCCAACCGGGTCCCCGAAGCTGCCCAGCTCTAGGGGGTCAGAATAGGGGGTGCTCCGGGCAGGCTGCATCCAGGGGGCAGCAGATGCCTGCGGAGTTGGGAACAGGTCCAGTGAGGGGGCTGACACAGGGACCTGGTGAGGGGAGAGAGCAGCGGGGTTATAGCCCTCACTCCCGACCCACTGCGCCCTGCTAGCCCAGTCCTACAGCTCTGCTGGTGCCCCTCTCTCCCGACCCACTGCCCTCTTCTAGCCCAGCCCCACAGCTCTGCTGGTGCCCCTCACTCCCGACCCACTGCCACTGCTAGCACAGCCCCACAGCTCTGCCGGTGCCCCTCACTCCCGACCCACTGCTAGCACAGCCCCACAGCTCTGCCAGTGCCCCACTCCCAACCCGCTGCCCTTTTCTAACTCAGCCACACAGCTCTGCTAGTGCCCCTCCCTCCCGACCCACTGCTGCTGCTAGCCCAGCCCCACAGCTCTGCCAGTGCCCCTCACTCCTGACCCACAGCCCCCCATCTCACCTCCAAGTCCCCCGTGGCTGCCATCATGGTGCTGTAGGGATCCCCTGCTCCAAACACCCCGGTCCCCACAGGGGCGTAGGAGTCTGTTGCATCGTACGTGGGTCCTGGGGGCTGGTAGCTGCTGGCCGCGGCCGAGCAGTGATAGTGGCAGTCGGGGAAGGCCGCATGGCATGAGGGGTCGACCTGCCAGGGTGGGTAGGGAGCCAGGGGGGGGCCAGGGGCAGATTCCCCCCCAGATCCCCTTCCCAGCCCCATGGGCTCCGGGCACTCATCTGGATGGGAGAGAGACATGGATGGTGGGTGCAAAGCATGGGGGGGGCTGAGCGGGGATGTGTCCCGGGGGGGTGGGGGAGACTGGGAGACTGCATGGGGATCCCAGAGGGAGGGGATGGCACTCCTGAGGGATCAGAGGGTCTGGGGCACTGGGCTTGTCATACCACAGGCAGGGAGTGGGGACCCCAGGGGAATCAAAGGGTATCTAGGGTTGGGGGGAAAGCTACAATGTGGGGTCCATGCTTGACTCACCTGTCTGGGAAGGGTCAATGGCATCTGTTGAGACCTAGAGAGAAAAAAAACAGAAATTGCTGATGAGTCACAGGGCGGCTCGCGTGGTGCTGAGATGCAGCCACCTCTGGGGTAGAGCAGCCAGGTAACAACTGCACATAACACTGTGTGAGTGGCCAGGAAGTAAAGGAGACGCCCCTTGCAGCATGCGCCTTGGGAAGCAGAATGGAACTGACACGAAGGGATTTGGCCCACACACCAGGAGTCACGCCTGAGGTCCGGGGCTAGAGAGGTCTCAGCTGTGGCCAAGCCCCCCAGGGAAATTGGGGGGGCAGGGCAGAGGGGCTCACCTGAGAGCTGGCTGCATAGCCCAGCGCCGTCTGCTGCCGTCTCTTCTGCTCCAGAAGCTTCTTCACTGTCTGGGGTGGGACCGCGCTTCTGTCTCCTCTACCGCCTGGCGAGGGGAAGGGAGACCAAGCACTCAGCCCAGGACTCCTGGGTTCCATCCCCCGGCTGTCACAGGGGAGTGGGGGGGGTCTAGCGGTTAGAGTTGGGGTGGGAGCCAGGACTCCTGGGTTCTCTCTCTGGCTCTGGGAAGGGAGGGGGAGTCTAGTGGGTTAGAGGCGGGGAGCCAGGACACCTGGGTTCTCTCCCCAGCGTTGGGGTCTAGTGGTAGGTAGGACACTAATGGAATGTCTCAGGCTCTCTCCGACCGCCCCTCCCCACACCCATGGAGCAATCGTTTCCACCCAGGCCGGTGCTTACACAGCGGATTTTTCCTTTCCAAGCCGCCCAGGAGGAAAACGTGTCATGGACCGTCTGAGACACGGAGAGACAAAGGCCGCTGCTGCTGGCTGCGGCTGCCGCCGCCCGCCCCGTGCCCCCGGCAGGGCTGCCCCTGCCACCCGGCAGCGTGTTCCTTCCATGCTGGAAAGCAACAGCTCACTCAGCCCCCACGCCGCCCGCCGGGGAAGTGACGTGGGCCCCAGTGGGGGTGGGGGCTGGGAGTCAGGACGCCTAGGTTCTCTCCCCAGCTCTCACCCTGTACCTGGAGCTGGGGAGGGAACCTGGGAGTCTTGGCTCCCAGCCCCGTCCAGCTATTAGACCCCACTCCCCTCAGAACCCAGGCGTCCTGGCTCCCAGGCCCTCCCTCCTCCAACCACTAGATCTCTCTCCCAGAGCTGGGACTGACACACCCAGGACTGGGGGGAGGGGAGGAAGAGTCCGTTTCTGGGGTGGTTTAGCCAAGGATGGGGGAGAATCGAAGTCCCCATTCTTGAGGGGGGGGACAGGAGGCAGCCCCCTGACAAGAGCCTAGTGCCCCCAGCCCTGTGACCCCCCCCCCCCATCTGCTACCCAAGAGCAGCTCCCGACCCACTCCTGTGTCAGGGGTGGTCCCCATCTGACCAGTCAGAGCTCCCTGTGCTTCTCTTGGGGGGGGGTCTCACCCCCCGCCTGCCCTTCCGCTCTGTAGCTGCCCTGACCATGTGCCCCCTTTCCCTGCCCCCTCCCCACTTCTCATCCACTCATTGGTCAGTCCTGCCCTCCCCCACCTCAGCCCAGCCTCCTTCTCCTTCTTCCAGAATGCCCCCCCCCCCTCCGGCTCCCCCAGCATCGTCCTAGCTCGCCCCCCCCCCCAGTGGATTTCATTTCCGCCTCCCTCGCCCCCACATTCAAACCGAGACTGAATTTGAGACACTCGCACCCCGATGACACCGAGCCACTGGGCAATGAGACAGTGTGTCCTGGAAACGGGTGTGGGAGGGTAACGCGGGGGAGTCAGGACTCCTGGGTTCTATCCCTGGAGGGGGAGGGGTTAAAGCGGGGCTGGGGGCGCTGAGACTCAGGGTTCCTGGGACAGGATTCCTCTACCAAAACCGGGGATAGTGCAGGGACGGTCCGTCCCCCTCTGCTCCGGGGAGACCCTCAGCGGCCCGGGGTCTGGGAAGGGTTGAGGGTTCCCCAGACCCGCCACTCCTCCTCGGGCTCGAGGCCTGTCATTGGCTGCCCGCTGGAGAGGCTGTTTCCTCCTCATCGTCAGGGCTCAGCGCTAGCAGGGGTTTCCCGGTGACGCAGGGCTACTGCTCGGGGATTCCGCTCCACGCACAGTGCCCTGGGACTGTCAGGCCCGCAGGGGACAGGGGACAGCCCAGACACACACACACACCGTGCCCCAGAGGAGATCCCTTTACCCCTCCACCCACTAGCCCCCACTCCCCTCCCCGAGATGGGGCCAGAACCCAGGAGGACCAGACAGCCCTTAACCAGCTAACCCCCCAACCGCCCTGTTGCGTATATCACTGCAGTCTGGGCACCAGCTGCCAGTAACAACCGGTCCCTAGCCAGTCCTTATTACAGCACCAGTATATAGCGACCATACAGCCCTGGGAACTCTTCCCATCCCACGTATTATAGCCCTGTTTCAGCTCTGATGGTCTGCACTGGTTTCCCCTCCCCCGCTCAATGCAGACTAGTCTATACGGCTGTAACTCAGGTGTCAGCTACCCTGTTCTGTATAGGGACTGCTCCAATATAGAAGGGCCCTACACCCGGTCTATGAGAGCTATGTCCCAGGCCCCCAGCGATACCGGTCCAATATAGAGCCCCTCCTGCACAATACATTCTAGTCTATGATAGCAATGTCCCAGGCACAGCCCCTCTACACAATACAACCCAGTCAATGATAGCTACAGCCCAGACATAGTGATACCGGTCCAATACAGCACCCTCCATCCCGCACAATACAGCCCACTCTAGGATAGCTACATCTCAGGCATAGAGATACTGGGCCAATACAGCCCGGTCTATAATAGCTGTATATCTCATGGGACAGCTAAGCATGTCTGTAAAAGCAGATCCAGACTAACACAGCTACCCCTCTGATACTTGACACTAAGCATGTCTGTATACGGATTGGTCCCATATAGACACCCCTCCTTAAAGGCACAGCACCCCGCTTTTATTCAGCAGCTCATAAAGGGAGCAAAGAAGCAACAATGTATCTCCCGAAAGCAGCCACGCCCCTCTCTTAAAGGGCCAGTGCACCCCACTCACCTTTCTGAGAGCGCATGCCCCCCGGCCGCCGTTCCCCGCGAGCTCACTGCCCCAATGAGCCCAGCCGCGCTATGTGTCCCGGCTTATAGGGGGCAAGCACTGCTCCGCCCCTTGAAGTGGAAACACCTGCTTTCTGAGGCCGGCCACAGTGACATCTCCCCACCCCCTCAGCAGGGCGGGGTTAAAACTAAATAACTTTCGGATTGTCCCCAGATCACTGAGAGCCTGGACTCCTGGGTTCTCGGGGGGGCGCTAGTGGGCTAGAGCAGGGGGGCTGGGAGTCAGGATTCCTGGGTTCTCTCCCCAGCTCTGGGTGGGGAGTAGGGTCTAGCGCTTAGAGCACAGTGGCTGGGAGTCAGGACTCCTGGGTTCTCTTCCTGGCTCTGGGGGCTCCAGTGGTTACAGCAGGAGGGGGCTAGGAGCCAGGGCTCCTGGGTTCTATGCCCAGTCCTGGGAGAGGAGTGGGGTCTAGTGGTTAGAAGGGGGAGGGGCTGGGAGCCAGGACTCCTGGGTTCTATGCCCAGTCCTGGGAGGAGGGGTTCCCCATGCATGACATCAGAGTTCCCAATGACCACGTTTGCAGAAGTGACACCGGACGGGCGCACGGCTCTGGGGGCTCAATATGTCACAGCGGGGGCGGGAGCTTCCCCCCAGCCCTGGGGTGTTCCCCAAGCCACGGTCTAGCGCCCAGGCGCGGCTGCTTAGCGGTCTCTCTGGGGGGAGGGGAGGCTTTAAATACACGACACCCACTTGTAACCACAGGTTCTCTATGAGGCCTGGACAGCCAATCAGAGACCGGCTCCAGGTGCGACGCAGCTGGTTCCCACGGCAACTAGTGAGTGGTAAGAGAAGAGCCAGAAAATTAAAGAGACAGAAAAAGCAACTTAAAGGGGAGAGGGCTGGGAATGAGCCAGGGGGCCTCTCCCCTCTAGGGGGCGCTGGCTCCCATCCAGCCCCAGGGCAGGGGACTGGCTGGCTGGGGGGTGCGGACTGGGGCACGGCCCTTTCCCCTCTGGGGGGTGCCAGCTCTTCCCTGTATCTTGAGTTGTCTTGGCTTTTGAGGAGAGGAGTCTTTCATTCCTGTCCCTACATCCTGCATTTGCCCCATTGCTGGCTCCACTACCTCCTCTAACCACTAGACCCCACTCCCCTCCAAGAGCTGGGGTTAGAACCCAGGAGTAAGGATAGAGATAGCTAGAGACTCCTTATATGAAATTTTCCCTCTCCATCTGTCTATTCTAATTAACAGGCTATTTCTATGGGACACTATTATCTTGCATCCGAAGAAGTGGGTATTCACCCACGAAAGCTCATGCTGCAAAACGTCTGTTAGTCTATAAGGTGCCACAGGATTCTTTGCTGCTTTTATTATCTACCTATCCCCATACTATCTATCTATCTATCTATCTAGCCGTCCCAGGTTTGCGGAGCAGCACCACCCTGTGGTGGCGGGTGGAAATGCTCCTCGCAGCGGCAATGAAGCTGTTGCCCGTAGGGTGAGGGAGGGAGGGAGGGAGGGCAGGCGGGGGAATCAGTGGGGCAGGGTCGTGGTTGGGGCAGGGTCCCCAGGTACTGAGTCATCAATAGTGACTCACCACATCACTGGTGAATCTGCGACAGACAAATCATTGGGGTATTTCCCCCACTCCATGCCCCTCTCCCGGCCCCAGGCACGGGCTCTGTATCTGTCTGTCCACTGCCTCCAGCTCTGGGAGCTAGTGGGTGAGAGGGGGGGGGAGCCGGGGCTCCTGGGTTCTAGCCCCAGCCCTGGCAGCTGGTGGGTCGGGGGAGGGGCTGGGAGCAGATCGCCTGGGTTCTCGTAACAACTGTGCCACTAGAGACAGACTGATTGCGGTGCTGCGAGCTCACAGACCCAGAGCGGCTCCGCCCTGCCCCGCCGGGCTTTTATAGCAACGATAATTTTAGTCCCGGACACACAAGGGGAAGTGAAGAGTCATTAGTTGTAGGAGCATAAACATGGCACCTGCGTGACTCAGGGAAGACGCCCACTCGATAGATGGCTAGATAGTGGGGGATGTGTGGGGAGAGATAGTGGGCAGTGGGTGCGGATGGATAGATGGGGTGATGGTGGGGAGATGGGGATGGAGAGATGGGCAGTGGGGGTTGATGGGGATGGATAATGGGGGGTGGATGGGGATGGAGAGGTAGGCAGTGGATGGGGATGGATAATGGGTGTGGATGGGGATGGAGAGATAGGCGGGGGGGTTGGATGGGGATGGATAATGGATGTGGATGGGGATGGAGAGATAGATAGGAGGATGGGGATGGATAATAGGGGGTGGATGGGGATGGATAGATAGGTGATGGGGATGGATAATGGAGGATGGATGGGGACGGATAATGGGGGATGGATGGGGATGGATAGATAGGTGCTGGGGCTGGGTGGGGAGGGATAGATGGGCGG